>JAQKPX010000015.1:5494946-5508585 GCA_030068255.1 Clarias angolensis | reverse complement strand
ATTGTCATTGCCTCAAAGCAGCTTTACACAATCAAGAGAATTATTTAAGTTTTTATGGAATTTGAATGTGTATGAATCAAATGTTCACTAATGTTCTCTAATAAACCTCTGAGGGCTTCACAGTACAGCTGTATTTATACTGAGATTAAATTACACACAGGTGGACTCTATTTACTGATTAAGTGACTTCTAAAGCCAACTGGTTCCACTGGATTTTAGTTAGGGGTATCAGAGTAACGGGGGCTGAATACAAACACACCACACTTTTCAGATTTTTATTTGTGAAACATTTTGAAAACTTATTAGTTTCCTTCCACTTGAAAATTATGTGCCACTTTGTGTTGGTTTATCACATAAAATCCCAATGAAATACGTTTACGTTTGTGGTTGTAAACGTGACAAAATGTGGAAAAGTTTAAGTGTTGTGAATAATTTTGGAAGACATTGTACATTATACAGAGCCATTTCTGTTTTATTATATTAGGCAAATACTAAGAAAAAATAAATAATATATATAATATATATACACACACACACACACACGTACAGTATATACACCCTCTTTATATACATTTGTTAGAATCTAGTTTCAGGTTTATTTCTTGCAGTGTATTTATTTTTGTCGCATTTGTTAACAACCTGGCAACCACGCGAGGAACCAATCCGCGCGTGACAGCGCGAGCTCGGCTCTCTGGGAAACGTATTTCTAGTTTAACCAGTTCTCTTCGTTGTGCAATATCATACAAACATGACGTTTATAAACAAATACATCGAATTACAGTATAAAAATTTTCCAATAACATAGAAATAGTTTTAACAAAATAAAACGCTCCGTCTGTTTTAACTCTACACGATGCTAACAGTTTGACGTCAACACTCTTCACCCCTCACGCGCTGTTTTTCGACCTGCAGATTCTGACCTGAGAAACAAGTTTTGCACGGATACACATATATTAAAAACGCCACACAACACGACATTGTACGCATCTATAGCTTTGTGCACGTGCGTCAAACACGTGTATTAAAAAAAAAAAAAAAAAAAAAAACCCGCGCACGAGCCAACAAAGCCCATGCCTGTACAATGACCCGACAATGTTGGACGCTGAGCACCATCATGCATGTTCCTCTACAAGATTTTTCTCTGCACAGCCAGGGCTTTCACTTGTTTTAGCCTTTTTTTTGTGTGTCTTTTTCTTTTTTGGACAAACCTTAAACCAGTCCCAAGTGAAGAACACTCCAGCACACAGGAATAATCAGTGCTTCTATCTGTTTGCACAACTGAGCATTTCTATAAAGCAATCAAAATCCACTGTATTGTTTTAACCATTTATTACAAAATACAACCACATCACAAATCCATATACACTACACCAAAGTGCACATACAAATGATCGACCAAGCATACTATAACAAAGAGTGTCTATGTACTTTTGCCAAAAGTGAGACATAAAGACTTGTAAGTGTACAATAGTGGTGCACTTTATCTCATAATGATTATGATCAGAACAAAACAGATCCAAGCATATCTTTAACTGAATATGAAACATGATAATAAAGACTTAATTGTTTTTTAAGTCTATGCACTGTCTAAGCACTTTTGCAAACTTATAGGGATCCAAGAGCCCACATTAAAAATGTTCATCTATGCATAAAATTAGAAATAAACAGAAATCATTTTTATCATTTTAACCTATCTAAAACAAAAGACGTTAATGTTTAACATCATGCACGTCATATTAAAAATAATGCACTATTTCTTTATTTAAGTCCCTATTTAACTGTAAGCCAATGTGTGCTGTATATGCGTGTTCGTGCAATTAATTAATTTTTAAATAAAAATATAAAATTATTAAAGTGGTAGTGGTACGCTGTATTCTTTACCACACAGAGAATTCAGTCCAGCTTGGTACTTCCCCTGAGATCCGGCACATCGGGCGACAAATACTACCCACCCTGGAGATTTATCCGTCGTTTCTGTGGCAGTTACTTAAGGGGCCGGGGTGCCAGCTCGACGCCCGATTGTCATTTACCCGCTATGGGTAATTTGAGATCGCCAATTAGTCTAACCAGCATGTCTTTGGACTGTGGGAGGAAACTGGAGTACCCATAGGAAACCCACCAGGCACAAGAACATGCAAACTCCATGCACACAGACCCGAAGCCGGAATCGAACCCGGGCCCGCGTGGTGCGACGCCACATGGCTAAACACTAAGCGATCGTGCCGCCTTCCCCTGAGATATATTACATAAATTCCATGTTACTGGAAGCATTTCTTAGTATACAAAATACATTAATTACAACATCTTTCACAAGTGCTCTTCATAACAGGTCCACAACCTGGGAATTTACAGGGCAATTTCAATCTGAGTATTTAAACTCGTCATTGGTTGTTGACTATAAAGTAAACTTAAGACTACAAACACACTTCCTGAAGAGAAGAACATGAATATAAATAAAAAGAAGTGGGCACGTGCCTCCATGTAATACTCAAGATAATTTTTTTCTAAAAAAAAGGCAATGTGGCTATATGTAGCTTCTAAACATGAATATAATGTTCATATTAGTACAATAAATTTGTAAATGTGCCGTTTTATTTAATAAGTTCAACATAAACCTGGCGTTTGTCATGATTCCAAGGGTTTTACCAAAAAGTTGAAATTCTGCTCGTAAACATGTTGATCCATGAATTTAAAAAAATAAAATAAATGTAACTTATTAGGCAAAAACAACAACAAAAAAATTCTACCCTTTCTAGACATTCAGGCCATTGTTTCCCAAAAGTGCAAAAATAACAGTAAAACCGTCAAATTTGTAACTAAACACTATTGATGGGATAATCATCAATTATAGTTGATTTCCTGTCAATTATGAAAAAGTATTAAAAAAAAAAACTAAATCACTAAATCATTGAAAGTTCCTAAAACACAACATGTTGCTTGTTTTTTTCTGCACACCAGGTTAACTGCTGTGTAACAGAAACACGTATAAAGTCAGAGAAACATGCACGTGTATTATGCAGATGACTGCCCTTTTCACAATGCAGGGCGATCTATGACCTCACGGTGACCTGTCATACAATTTTTCTGGAAAAAAGGCCACTCCAGCATGTAGGTGTACTTTGGTTTTAGGGAGAAATGATACAAGAGTACCACCAACCAAGGAAAATCTTAACATGAAAAGCGTGACGTGTAAATTCTGTCACAAGGATTATGCGTAGAATTGTAAATACTAGTTGGTCTAGAATGATAATGCATTCTGCTTTGACATCTGTGTCATGTTTGCAACCTTACTATGTTAGGTAAAAGGATGTTTATGCATACCTTATACAGTATGTGTAGTGTACTCTATGTGTAGTATCAGTGAATAGTAGCGAGATTGATTGACAGGAAACACAACGAGTGCAAGAATCATTGTAGTGTGCGGTTTAAACCGAATATTAATCGATCATTGTATGGTTTACTCAAACGGATGATCCATTATGGAACGCTTACCGACTCCCATCACTACTAAAGCCATTATTTGGGATTATTTTTAGTCCCAAATAATGGATGTTGGATCAAATATTAAGCTTATTCTTTTAAAGTGAACAATAACACACTGTCTGGCCCCAAAAAATAAAAAGTCACACACTGTAACATTTCCTTTTCAGCACATTTAGCTTTGATTACGACGCACAGCGCTTTGGCCAATTCATGTGTAAAAATGATTCCTCATGCTCCCAGAAACAGACTTTCCTGGAGTAACATTTGAGTCCTGAAAAGAAAAACTCCATAGATGTGATAACCTGGTCAGTCAGTACATTCAGGTCATCAGCTGACTTTATTGACATAACGTTGCTGAGTCTAGACCTGACCTGAAGTAACCCCAGATCATAACACTGCCTCCAGAGGCTTGTACAGTGGACACTATGCATGAAGGATGCATCGCTTCATGCGCTTCTCTATTTACCCTAATGCACCTATCGCTCTAGAATAAAGTCAATCTGGACTCATGCTTGATGCGTGCCTTCTGAAACTTGATGTTTTTTTTGGACCACAAAGTGTATTCTGGCTAAATAAAGTTTTTTATTTCCTGAACTTTTTGCCAACAACACACATCAGGATCAAGCAGATATGTTTGACTTGTATTTTGTAACTCGGGTTTTGATAAAATTCTGTTCAAGGTACGAATTACGCAAGATATTAACTATTAATAAGTTATAATATTATAACTTTGATATATTATAAATTATAATAACTTTGATAAAGGGGGGGAAATGTGATTTAGTGCTTTATAATGTAGTGCAAACATTGCAGATTGGAAGCTAATAAGAAGCTGGTGCAAATAATAAAAGGTGCACTAGCATTCAACTTTTTCTTATATACCGGTAGATCAGTGTCAGGTCTAAAATTTTACTTTTGAACTATATTAAAATATACAAACCTATACAAATATGTTTTTGACTTACCTTTAAAGATATGAAGACAACAGAGTATAAAAATATATAGAGATCTAAAACCACTTTAGTTAAAAAATTACAAGTGGGCGTTTGTGCCAAATGAACTGTGTGTGTTAGGTTTTCTTGTGCTTATTGTTTCAGTTGTTACACTGAGGTCATTTCTTTTAAGCTATAGAAATCTACTGGGCGTAAAGATCATAGTTCACTGTGGTTTGTTTAAATGAATGTCAGGAATCTGACTCTGCAGCTTGGTGCACCCTGGGCTTGGTTTTCATTTAAAAGAAGGAATTAACTTACAAAATGTACGGAATCTTCCTCATTCTTTCAGTTTCAAAAAATGAACCATCCCAATGGAGACTATGACTCCTTCATAGTTTGACCTCCTCAATGTCATCATCGAGTGTCGTAATGGCTCTAATAGCAGGGCCACTCTCGGTGACATGTAGTGTGGTCCTTTTCAGCCTGTTCGGCGTCTCTGCATCTCGTCTGCGTCCGCCTGATGATGGTTTCGTGCTGGGGGAACTCAAGAGCTCCATCTTGCTGGGCGTCTCATGAGGCGCGGACGAGGCTGCAGATCCGAACAGTTGCTCCATGAGGTTGGCCTTCTTCTCCTTCGCAAACCCACTGAGGTCCATCCCTCCGTTCTCATCTCCTGATGATGCGTCCACACTTTGGATGGGGCTCCGGTGTCCGATACCTGCACGAGGGGCGGGTTTACCAAACGATGGAGCGTAGCTACCGAAGGTGAGGTCAAGATCCTGGTTGAGTTTTTGCGATCTCAAGACTCCGCCCCTTATCCCGGTCTTGGCTGTGCTCAGATACTCGTGAGGCTCCGTGAAACTGAAGACGGAGGTGTTCTGATTCTGAGGAGGAGTGCGAGTGCTTATTGCTTCTTCGTGGAAGAAGGCGGAGTCCTGTGCCTGAGTTTGCATGTCGATCTCACGCATTTTGGCCAAAAGTTGGTCTTTGCGGCGGCGCTCTTCCTGCGCACGCTCCTGATTAGCCAGGATCTCCTGCTCACTCGATTGTGGCTGTTTGTCTTTAACTTTCTCTTCCTCAGTCTGCCACTCGCTTCTCCTCTTCATGTCCTCTTCATCTCTGTCCCACACTGTAACAAGGGACAAATAAGATAATTGAATATGCACACATGCATGAACAGGCATGACATTGCTCGGTCTTCTGTATCACACAACACAATACACCTACACCCACTCACAAAAGAGAGTACACCCCCTAATTTCAGTAAACATTTCAGTATATCTTCTCAAAGGACACTGACACTTTGGACACAGTTTTGACAAGTTCACGTGTACTAATTTTCATTGTCAGCTATTTTGACAATAATGGCTGTATGTTGAGTTATTTTTCAGGGGACAGTAAATCTGTTCTGTTATACCAGCTGCACATTGACTACTCTAAAATATATCCACGTTTCATTTCTATAGTATTGTCCATTGAGAACATACACTATAATAAAGTGGTTGCTGAAATGTGAGGGGTGTACTCACTTTTGTGGGGTGTACTCACTTTTGTGAGATACTGTCTTTGTATATGCAAGGGAGGTTTCTGTAGCATTTCTAGAGCTCCTGGTTATACTTTTTAGTACTTTTATCATTTTTATCTTCCAATCTTCTGACCAATCTTCTTAGAAATATTATATTTCTCTATGTTCCCTTTGTAAATTTTTTTTTGGCTCTAATGTAATTAAAATTTTATTTTCAGTTAACATAACAGCTATAGTTCAAAGTAATTTTCATTTAACGGTAAATTAGATCTTTAGCGTATTGTATTGTCAGTTGAAATTTTGTTCTAGTGTTATTTTATTTTTAGTGTGTTTTTTTCTTTTAGGTCACAGACTGTTGTAATATACACACACACACACACACACACACAAACACACACATACATATATATATAAAAATATGAGCAGGCCCAAGCACCATGTGCCATCGCCTCCCGGGTACATCATCGTGCTGATGTCATAGTGCTTGGACCCTAATTACATCTAGTTTTAATTTTAATATGCACCTCCAGGGTCCGGGTTCGATTCCCGGCCAGGCTCGATTCCCGTCTCTCTGTGCATGGAGTTTGCATGTTCTCCCCGTGCTTTGTGGGTTTCCCCTGTATACTCCGGTTTCCTCTCACTCTCCAAAGATATGCAGGTTAGGCTAACTGGAGCTCCCAAATTGCCTGTAGTGTGTGAATGAGAGTGTGAGTGTGTGAGTATGTGTGTGCCCTGCGATGGATTGGCACCCTGTCCAGGGTGTACCCTACCTCGTGCCCTAAGCCTCCTGGGATAGGCTCCAGGTCCCCACGACCCTGAATACAAGATAAAGCGGTATAGAAGCTGAGTGAGTGAGTGATGCCCCCCGTGGTGTTCCCTCTTCCCATCTCACCACCATCCAAAACTCTAGGCTTTGCAAAGGACATTGCTCATTAATATTCATATTATACATAAAAAGAAACTTTTTTCCTAAGGGTTTTGTGAGACTGCCATTGGCCTGCTCCCCCGGATGCGGGTGGTTGTTAAATGACTGGGAATTCAAGTTGTTTTACTGTAAGATTTTTCTGACAATGTGTGTACACATGTGACCATTTCTCTGTTTCATACATCTCCTCTTTGTTCGAGTCATACAGTATGTCCATAAAACAAACAACCCCTTCACTGCACTTCCTCAATACTTACACTATAATACTTTCTATAGCCCATGTCCAGACAAATATTCATGTAGCCTTTTCTCTAACCGGAAACTGCTAACGTGCTTCCTATCATCGGTTTCCGGGTCTCCAGAAGACTTACATGTAAATGACTTTTGTTGAGGTGTTGTTTCACCAAATGCACGTCAGCTGTGCTGTACAATCAGTTGATTGTCGTTCATTAACACACACATGCACACTTCTGACATTTCTGAAATATTTATAAATCCTGTGGTAATATTCAGGTTAGTTTGGTGTAAGCAAATGTTTACACACACCTTTAACAAACGATTGATAATTATGGCCCAATTTTGCCATAAAATTAGTAGTTTGTTTTGCAGTCCCAAAAAACTAAGGATCAAATATAACTAATAGCTACAGTAAAACCTTGGATTGTGAGTAACGTGGTCTGCGAGCCTTTTGCAAGACGAGCAAATATTTTTACTCGATAAACGAGCGATGTCTTGAAATACGAGTAGTACGTATACACTGTGTCTGCTGAGTGTCACGTGATCACAACTGAGCCAATGGTTCTTCACTCTCTCTCTCTCGTCCTTTGGAATTGTGGGTGATCCTCTCTCATGCTCGGTCTCCATGTGCGTGTGTCACTAGCATATTCAACATCTGCAAAGCATTTTTTTTGTGTGTGTGTACCGCAACAACGGCTCTTGTGAAGAAAAAAGGTAAAAAGTCTGTAGCAGTGAGGGAGATGAATCTGTTTAACAACGCAACGTCACATTTCCACGAAATCCTCAAAAGGAGGCAAAAGCAAGTGTTATTAGAGAGGTTTATTGTTAAAGATTCCAGTTTGCTGACAGAGACTCTCTGTCAGAGAGCAGTGACTCTGTTGGTGTGTGTGTGCGTGCATGTGTGCATGTGTGCGAAAGTCGTTTTCTCGTCAGCCATGATTCTTTTCAAAGGTAAAGTGCAGGTTAATGTGTTTTATTTTTACTTTATATTTTGTATGAATTATTTTTATATGAATATTTTTGGGTTGTGGAACAAGTTTTCATTATTTCTTATGGGGAAATTTGATATACAAGCACACTTCCGGAACAAATTATGCTCGCAGTAATATAATTAGATATTGAAGGCGCAAACATTATATTTTAATATGCTAACCGCAAGAGAATTTTTACAGAATTCAATGAACAAATCAAACAACATTAATGATGAACACCATAAAACAGAAATCTCCTCAGCGACTCACCATCTCTTTGTCTCGTCCCTTTGGCTTCATTTAAGTCCAACTCAAAATTTCTTCTCTGCTTCCGCACTTTTTCTCTCTCTTTTTCAACTTCCCTCTCTTTTTCCTTAAGTCGGAGTTTCTCTCTCTCCTCTTCCTCCAGCTCCCTCGCTCTTTCTCTCTCCCGCTCTCTCGCCATCTCCTGGAGCCTTTGCTCTTCCTCTTGCGTCTGTCTCTGCTCACTGCTGTTCTGCTCCTGATGGAATATCGGAGGAAAGAAAACAAACTCAATCATAGTAGGTGATATTTATGTGCACAGAATAATGGCAGAAATTCTTAACTAATGCATGTACAGTAGTGCTTTTGGCAGGGCTCTGGCAGTGCACTTATAGAGTTGTAATGGATTTTAAAAGCATCATTTTACAGAATACGCATCATCATGTGTCATATGGAAAAGAAGAGTGTTTCGTAACAAGTGATCAGTGTATCTGAATTACGTAGTATGGCCAAAGGCGTGCCGTGGACACAATGTTGGAAGCATGAAATTAAATATGATGTATGTTGTAGCATTATAACTTCCCTTTACTAGAACCAAGAGGCCAAAACCTGTTCCAACATCATAATGCACCTTGAAGAAACAGCATGTCAAAGTTTCAGTAGAAGAATCTCATTACCTAACATAAGTGCCTGATATCAATAATGCTCTGGTTGTAGAGGTGAATAAACAAAAATGCTCACAGCTACAATCCGAAATCTAGTGGAAAGCCTTCCCAGAAGAGTGGAAGTTATTATAGAAATCAATGGGGACTGAATCTTCAATAGGATGTTCAAGTGTCCACAAACTTTTGGCCATATGGTGCATATATCTACAGTACTGTGCAAAAATTTTAGGCAGGTGTGAAGAAGTAAGCTTTCAAAAAAATATTTTTAGCAATTTGCAAAATGCAAAGTGAGCGAACAAAATGAAATCAAGATTTGGTGTTACTACCCTTTTGGCTTTGAACCAGCTTCAATTCTTACACTTGCACAAAGTAAGAGATTTTCCAGGATCAGACTCAGGTATATGATTCTTAGTCTTAAATTCTTAGGTCCCAAGCCTGGATAAAATGGGAGGGTTGCGTCAAGAAGGGCGTCGAGTGTAAAAAACCTCTGCCAAGTTTTGTGCGGATCAGATGGTCCGCTGCGGAGATCCCTCGACGGGGGCAGCCGAGAGACTAGTCTCACCTCATAAATAAAGGATTGTTGTAAAGGATAGTTGTACTAGTAGAGTTTGCCGTATATGTTTAAGTTTTAAATATCAGCCATGTTCATTCCTGTTTCAGTGATTGTCAGAATAGGGGTCTGTCCATTAAAGAGATTCCCAAACGACCATATGGAGAAGCCATTTCAATGTTCACATTGAAAACTTGAACTTAAAAACTGAGATTGTTTTTTCTATGTAGATATCGATATCATAAGGATTTAGAGTCATTCAACGTACGGTACTCATTTAACCGTCTCACTCAAAAAGATTATTGAAGTCCATTTTGATTAACGTCCACGCTTGTAAGTTTGCTTCCATTTTTAAAAAATGGTTAGAAATCGCAAATCTGGGATAAACTCCCCATCAGTAAGGATTAGATGTGCATTCAATCCTCTCAGGAGCTGGAATTGATTGACATGGTGCTTCTGTCAGTGATTAAGTAAGAGATTGCAGATACTGCACATGTAATCTAAATGTATGCTACTGTAAGTGAGGAATAAGACATCACGTTGATATGGTGAAGTTTTTAAAAAGAAAATGTTTATGCAAAGTGCTTTCATTTTTCCTAAAAAAAGACGCTCTCCATAATCATTTTCTTCCAAAAACTTCACCAAATCAACAATCATGTGCTTTCCTTATCATATATAAACAATATAAACCTACAGCTAGAAACACCATCAGAGCTCCTGTTATAGAAAATTAATTAACACTTACTAACCAATCCAAATCCAGAACTCAACAGTGCTGTGGTATAAAGCCTTTTATAAAGCAGTGCCGAAGAATAACGTGACCATTTTCATCCTGGGATTATCCCTAATCCTGAGCTATCTTTAACTCAGGGCTCCGTTTCATGCAGCAGGACGACAGAATTAACCAGGCATCTGTTCAAATTGTTTAAATAGAAAATAAATTGAAATACATTTTATTTTGACACGATTTCCACAAACTGTCTCATTACATTAAAACTGCAAATCATTGTGAAGCCATTCTGCAGCATCTTACGAAGGGCATTCAATTTATGAGAGTAAAAACTCCCTTTATTTCTCTACTGTATATAATCCCCTGCTACACTAGGGCTCACTATCTCAGAGTTTCACAAGTGCTTGGATACCATCAAGGTAGAAAGTTTTCTCAGTATGCCAGAGCCATGATCGGACTGCCTGCTTCACATCTGAAACACTGGCTTCCCAGGAACTCCTTTAATGACCCAAACATGTGAATATGGAGGTTCGGACAGTACGGCGGTTGTGGTAATAACACCCAGGTGAGTTTCCTGTAATGAGCGTGTGGTGATGTGGGCAGTATGAGGTCATGTATTGTCCTGCACAAACAGAGTGCCTTTGTTGATCAAACCAGACCATATTTTCCATTAAATGAGTTCCTGGGAGGCCAGCATTTCAGACTAGAAGCAGAAAGTCAGAGAAAACTTTTTACCTTGATGGTATCCAAGCACTAGTGAATCACTGGGATAAGTGCATTAGTGTTGCAGGGGATTATACAGAGAAATAAAGGGAGTTTTTACTCTCATAACTGTAATCTGTTATTCTGCACACAAAAATCCTGCTTTGACTTGAACATGCCTCGTACAATTTACACATTACTTTGCAAGAAATGGATGCTGGAGTTGAATAAAAAAAAAAGAAGTGGGATTAGTTTTGCATCCTCATCTTCATTATTGTTCACAAAAAAAGCAGAATATCCAGCAAACCACAACATCGACCTGAAATGTTTTTTTTTATTTTTTTATTTTAATAACCTACATATATAGCTAATGAAAAGAAGTTTAGAAATCTGTATCCTATTCCTACATATCTGGTTTTTATTTATTTTTTTAACACTGTTATAATAAAACTTTATTTGTATAAGGAGGCATATAATAAGAAAGTACCTGGCCAGAAAAAAAGTCACCATTTTAGAAGAGTGAAATTATTGGACTGCATCAAGCCAAACAACAACAAAACAAAAAAAACAACTAAGGAGATTTTAAATTACTGGAACTGGGTTATGAATCCTTCAACACGTCATCAGAACCTGGAAAGATAGTGCTGAACTGTCAACTTTGTGAAAGAAATGTGGTCGGGGAAAAAAATAAAAACACTAATAAAGATCACTTAAACACCTGGTGAAGTTGCATGGTATAATAATTTACATTAAAAATCAAAGTTATGTTTAATAGTGAAAGTACAGTAAGACCATTTGCATACACACAGAATGTGATGAGAACTCCCAGTTGTGTGTCCATAAGAAAACTCCTTGTTAGTGAGACTAATCAGAAAAAAAATGCTTTAGTTTGTTAGTAAGCCTAAAGACTCCCTACTTTGGAGCAATTGAAAAAGGTCAAGTGGTTCAGATTGCCCCTTTTGATACACTCATCATGCATAGTGTCGACTGTACACTGTGTCTCTGGAGGCAGTGTTATGATCTGGGGTTGCTTAAGCTGTTCAGTACTGACCTGAACGTACTGAATGACCAGGTTATCACATCTATGGAGTTTTACTTCCCTGATGGCACAGATAAGCTGGACACCAGATTATGTGTTGTAATTAAAGCTAAAGGGGACAGAGTGAAATCTTAGAGTGACTTTTTTTTGGCCTGTGTATTATAAATTTTATTTTGAATTTGATGCATACAGATAATATACAAATATATTTAGTTCTTACATGGAGAAAAATGAACCACTGTCATTATCATGGTCTCATCTTATCATAGCAAACATTACCTTTCATCAAAGGTGTATAAAGACTTTACTAAGAAAAACCACAGAGATCATTCTTGAAGGAAACAGAGGACAACAGCAAGTAGATTAGCAATAAGTTAATGTTCGTAATAAGTCTGCTAATCATATAGAATTAATTAAGTACTGTGTCTGTGTATGAAATGATCAAAAAGCAATAAAGTTGTTTAAAAGTAGAGGAGGGGAACACCGAGCAGCCATGTTGATCTGATGTCACTCCATAAACAGCTAAAGGAATGGTAGAAGTAAAGACTACCCCAGGTTGACGGGTTAAAATTTTCAGTTGAGGGGTGTTTTGGGGTTTTTTTACCAGGTGTAGACGTGGCTTTTCAAGTTGCAATTCCCTTCTCGAATGTAGCATTACTTCACCTCAATTGTACAAATGTGTCAAAGCTAGAAAGGCTGAAAGCTTGACCTAAATGAATAAGTGGTAAAGAGACTCGCCTTCAGAGACAGGTAGTCATCTGTATGGTCATCAGAGAAACGCTCACTGCCGTTAGTGATAGCTAGAGGAGGTGAGGGGAAGTCAAGCGCGAGTTGTCTGTCTTCAGTCTGGACTGATTTACTGCTGCTTCTACTGGGACCTGAAGATATACAAAAAGATACAAATTATGGAACTGTAAGACTATAGACTGACTCAAAAATAGACACTGTGGTGCACAGTATTTATAATTATATACAATATTTTGCACGATGATAGAAAATGGGTGTCCTGTAAAGTTGTCCTGATGGTGAATAATACTAATTTCATGTTTACAGTCCAATACAGCTCTGAAACAAAATGGCGTCCGTTCAAACATGCAGTAAACAACATGTAGTGTTGCCCTTTAAATCTCTTTAAATGAGGTCAGCTGACCCCACCGGGATGCCCCTTGCAATTTGGAGGCAAAAGAGTCTAATGCTAAACCAAAACTGTTTTTTTTTTTATTTTTTTTATGCTTTACACTGTATATTTGTATCAAATGTGTGTAAGACTCACTCTGTCGGACTTACGAACGAATCTGACTTACGAACGTGCTCCCGGAACGGAACTCATTCATAAGTTGGGGACTTACTGTATTAGCTTACAGTGCACTTTTTCATAGTAAAGCTGTCTTTCTCATGAACACTGCTTCCTGATTGTGTCGCTGTCTGCAACCAGCTCCACTTTCAATTTTCAAAAAAATCCTATTTCATTTACATTTAGGCATTTGGCAGATGCTCTTATCCAGAGCAACTTACATTTTTATTTAATTTTTTTAATCTCATTGCACATCTGAGCAGTTGAGGGTTAAGGGGCCTTGCTCAAGGGCCCAACAGTGGCAACTAGGTGGTTGTGGGGTTTGAACCTGGGATCTTCC
>JAQKPX010000015.1:5479003-5489399 GCA_030068255.1 Clarias angolensis | reverse complement strand
GAAAAGTAAAACATCATAACGTCAACAACACATCATATGATGTGATATGATTTACAGCATGAGTTCTTCCTTTCCTTCTCTCTGTTCTTATCTTCTAATCATTCCGGTAAAAGTTGAATACGAACCTTTTGGAAAACTCTTTCCAAAATGAATACATTTAGAAAGACAATTAAAAAAAGTACAAAACACAACAATTCATTTACTAAGTACTGAACTTGGATTGTCTTTACGTTGATATTTTCTTTCATATTACAGGACTATATTCTTCCGTATGTACAAATCACAATAAATCATGTATCTATATTAAATGAGTAATGTTTAAGAACTGTGATAGCTAATATATAAAACTGTATACAGTCAGGTCCATAAGTATTTGGACAGCAGTGCGATTTCTGTCTTTTTCCTCTGTACATCACCACAAAGATGTGAAATGAAGTGATCATACTTAAGGGGCCGGACAGCGGCAACCTGGAGAAGCTGGGGCTCAAACCGCCGACCTTCCGATCAGTAACTCCGAGCCTTAACACACTGAGCCAGCGCCCCTACAGAAATAACCACCTTACGAACTGTATCTGTTGCGTTTGAGGTCTGAGTCTGACAAACTCACCTTTTTTAAGCTTCTGATTGGTCGAAACGGCTTTGCAGTTGGGGGTTAAGCCGTCGCCTGCTTTGGCAATTTTTTTTAGCAATTTTATGTGTATGAATATCTTTTAAAAAATGCCTAAGCAGGCCTTAATCTTGTATCAGAACTGTGTCAACTTTTATTTTTCTTCAAGAAAGTCTAATCTGGCCTTTCTGTTCTTGAGTGTTTGCAGTGGTTTGCATTTGTATTAACATTCATGAAGGCATCTCTTGATTGTAGACATTGAGAACGGTACGCCTACCTCCTCCAGAGTGTTCTCGAGTTGGCTTGATGTTGTGAAAGGGTTTTTCCTGCACCAAAGGAAAAATTACATCTTCAGCCACTTTACGTTTCAGTTTGCTTCACCTGTACCAAAGTTTCTCTCCGATATGTCTGTTTTGCTTTTCATTCGTCTGTATCGACATTTCTCTGTACTGCATATTGAGAGAATTGACAAACAGGTACAACAATGAAATTCAACACTTGGAAACAACTCCAGACCGTTTATCTCCTTAATCTGTCATAAAAGAAACTAAGAAATCTGCCATGAATCACCATCAGACTGCTTATCAGAAGATTTACCTGAGTAACTTTTCGAAAAAATTAACTTCTATGAGTAGTTTTACTGCACCATACTTTTTACTTTTACTTACTTACTAAGAAACGCTACTCTTACTCCGCTACATTCGACTCGTTACTTTTCTAACCATTTATTCTACAAATGCAGCCGGTAGATCTAGCACTTGACTGTTATCAGACGCAGCAAAAATAATCACATGACTCCGTTTAACCAATCAGCCGCAAGAACAATAACCACATGTAGTCACATGACCACACCCGGCATCCCTGCCATCATATACCAAGCATGTTTCGCTTGCAAAAGAGCAGCTTCATACTGCGGTGTCTTCTCTACCTGCCTAAACAGACAAACACTTCATAACAAAAAATCGACTTTAGTTTAGCTGTTTCACTGAATGTTGCAATGTTGGCATATATAATTATTATAATTATACTATATTATACATATAATAAATATATTATAATTTCTAAAAAAATGTATCTCAGTACTTGAGTAGTCTTTTCACCGAATACTTTTTCACTCTTACTCAGTAATATTTTGGATGACTACTTTTTTACTTCTACTGGTGTAATATTATTTTGAAGTACAGTTACTCCTATTTGAGTACATCTTTTGTCTACTCTACCCACCTCTGCTTATCAGGCAGTTGTTTAATTACTTTCGAGACTGTGGAAATAAAGAGTGTGTGTAATTCCTAAATGGTTAATGAAATATTCTAGTTGAACTGCTTAAAGTTAAAAGTCTACACTTCGATTACATGTTGATTGCTTTGTTGCAAATCCACTGCGGTGGTGCACGGAGGCAAAAATATGAAAATTGTGTTACTCTCCAAACACTTACAGAGGTGACTACATAATACCGATCAGGTGATTACAATAAGAATCGGATGCGACTCTAAGAAGGCTGTGTTCAAAATAGAAGTAAGGGGAATACCAAGAACACCTACATACGGTATAATGTTCTTGTGCATCTTTGTGCCATCTGTTGGCCATTTGTGGCAATGTAGGCTAAACCAAATAACATACACTGACCTCCAAAATAATAAGGAGGTACGTTCAGACTTTTGAATGAAAGGGAATATTTCAAGAAGGTCCCTTCGTATTTCAATTATCTGTAAGGAAAGAAACACTCGGCCAGGACACTTATTGAGATTTATAATCTCATATAAATTCCTGGTAAAATAAAAGTTAAAAATAAACAATAAAAGAGAAGATTTTAAGCGTAATACACGGTGTATTAAACACTGTGTTTTAAGTTTTAAGCCTCTCTCATCCCATCTTCAAAACTCTAAGATTGCATTATTCATGTGTGTACTTTCTATTTTCAAGTAGTACAGTATCTGTTGTCCTCGGGCAAATAGTTTGATAAAAATAAAACGCACACAATGTTTGCTACTTTAGCTTTGTCCCGAATCTTTTACACTGTTTCACTCGAAATCTGTATTTAAAGCGATAAGAAAAACTACCAGAAAGATTATTTTAAAGTTCAAGGTAAGGTGCATAATGTTTCTTCACCGAAATCATGTCAGATGTTTTAGTGTATGTATACTGTGTGTGTGTGTGTGAGAGAGAGTGTGTATATACAGTACACATGGTCGTACCTGTTGGGCGCACAGGGCTGCTTGAGATTCTCTGTGTCCTCGCTCCTCTGCGTGGGGACGGAGAACGAGACCGTGATGAGAAGGACTTGTCAGACAGTGAGGCGTTCTCGTAATCGTCCGAGTAGAACGAGGCGCTGCTCTGGTCTCCGTCAGAGATCTTATCCTTATCAGGGTCCTGGTTCCTCTCTCGCGTCCTGGTCCGGGTTCTGGTTCTCGAGCTTTCGTTATTCCCGCGCTGCTTCCCGTTCCGCTTCCCTGACAAAGCCGAGTCTTTGCGGGACGCTCTGACGCTCTGTTCCGATTCCATCATACGGTTATCCTCAACGTCGTAAGAATCCATCGCTGTCCAGGCAATGCTGAAAAACAGAGAATTTAACCTGATACTCTCCTGATGCACTTAACCTTCACGACTATTATAACAATATAACTGTGTCTAGGACCTCCGAGTGGCGCAGTGGTAAAGTGCTTGACCTATCATCTGGAGATCGCGAGTTTGAGTTGAACCTCTCGCAGCCAGAGGTCGAGAGAGAGCTGATTGGCCGAGCTCTCTCAGAGGAGAGGTACTTCATGCCCCCACATTAATAACAGCTCTACAGCCAATCAGGGGTGTCTGTGAGCTCACGCAAGCGGAAGGAGCGGATAGCACTGTCCTCCGAGAGTGTTACGTCCGACGTGGGTCGGAGGAAACGCGTGATAGTATTTGGCCCTCCCGACTGAGTGGTAGTAGTAGCCTTACTGTGGGAGCCCCCTAGTGACGGGGAGGAATTGGATATGGAAAATTTTTTTTTTAATAAAAACAAACAAACAAACAAACAAACAAACAAACAAAAAAAATATATATATATATACAAAATACACTGTATATATAAAACTGTGTCTAGCTTCACTGTTTATTACAGCAACGAGTATATAAGTCTACATTTGTAGTTCCAACCTTTTTTACCAAACTACCGTTAGATCATTTGTGTTAATATTTAAAGAACACATGAAACTTTTTTATTTTATAAAATAGTAGATTTTTCATTTGAACTATAACATCCAACATGAGATTTCCTGAACCCAATGATGTATTGGTAGAATATCTTACAGGAATAATTTAGATTTTTTTTTTTTTATAGCGTTACATTATCAAACATTGAACACGTTAAAAGCATCCGATCTGCCTTTTCTCTCAAACTCACTCATTCCATACACCAGTCTCAAAACACAGCAAGCACTAATTATTCAAAAAACAAAACAAAAAACATTATATTAAATGTTAAACTCTTGCATTTGAAGGTAGTTTGTATTGTTTAAATTCTGCACTTGGTTTTTAATTGAGAAAAGGACTGAGCTACATTTAATTACTCATGAAAAATTTTTGAAGGTTTAAATTTGTAATAAAATCGGGGAAAAGTAATATCAAATAGGGATATTTATAAAATCATCATACTTATAGAATCGCAATATTAATAGAATCGGCACCGATGTTTCATGATAATATCGTACTATCGGAGGTAAGTGGCAATTCCCCTCCTTAATATAAAGCCTTTAAGATAGATACCTTTGTGTTTCTCAGTAATAGAAAAAATTCAAGAGAGAAGAAAAAAAAGAGCGCGAGAGAGAGCGAGGGGCACGATCGTTTGTTGTTGCTATAATGTGCACACTCCACAATGTTAAACCTAACTAGAGAGCGAAAATTCCTGGAGAAATTTTAAGTGTGCCTATGCGACGGCCGGGTCAGTTCTAATGTGTGCGGCATCTTCGACAGAGGCTGGTCTCAAAGCCTGGTGTACGGGCCTTTTTGGGGCGGTTTTCGGGGATCTTTGGGAAAACCGTGCGACGAATCCCCACCAAAAGTCATAGCACACCATTTCGTCTATCGAGCCTCACGAAACGGTGTAACATACGTGAGGGTCGTCGCAAAGCTGCGGGGCGAGAAACGCTGCAAAGTTTTAGGCGGAAGAATGATAAATGGATTGCGCAATGGATTTCTGGGGAGAAGAGTAATAAGTGCGCCTAGGCACACTTAATTATAAAGAAATAAACTCAATGATGCGACAGTCCTCAATTTATAAACCATGTTATCAATGGCAAGTAGCAAGCAGGATGAGCAATAACACACATTCGAACATACAGATATTAAATAATACGGCCTCGCCGCATGTTCCTTTATGTATTTTTTATATTGCTCATCATTACCGTGACCTCTAAATAATCGCCCGATTCACTGCCGCAAATATTTCACCCTACTCTCAAATGCACTCTCACACACACACACACACACACACACACACACACACACACACACGCTCGCTCGCTCGCTCAAAACTTGTCTCATGTCACCTTGACAACACTTGGGCTCACTGCACTTGAGAGGTCTGTTTTTAATCGTGTATTCCTCTTATTGCATTCACGCACACCCACATCTGCTCTACTCAAGACTCAAGATCATGACACACACGACCCTCACCCGTGCACACGCCCGCGCAACGATTTATCCAGCAATCTACGTTAATTACAACATCATCCGCAACACTAGCAGCGATTATTCTTTTACTCTTTCACTGACGAATAAATCCATTATCTCCTCGGCCTTCACGGCTCGTTACAGACTTCACACGTCCACACAGCTCCGTCCCTGACAGTGGAAATGTTTAGGATCATGTCAGAGTGCCATCTTTAGTCAGCGTGGTATTGTGATGAAGCGTTAAACACTGAGGCGCTCCGGAGACGTGGAACATCTGGATTGAGGTATGCTCCATGACAGGTTTGTTTCTGGAGATCTCACTAACAGTCAGTCTGAAGGCCAATTTTCTGACTCATGCACGTGCCTAGAACATTCGAGACTGAACTCGAATTTCAACACTTCTCTCTGTACCGAGGGGGGAAAAAAAACTGAACCACGATACTGAATTACATGGCTGAATTCAAATGTATTTGCATTGCGACTCAGAGAGGGGGTTTATGGGTAGGCACGGCACTCTGTTGCATTCTACTGTATTATCTGAGAACCTACAGTAAATAGGCATTGTGTGTATCTTCGTGACTATGTATCAACCTCGCTTGATGAGGATTGTGAAGAGTGTATGTGGGAATGTTGTGACCCTTCTCCTGTGGATTTTATCACCAGGTTTGGATTAAAACTGCTTTTAACTCATGCTCATCCATTCATTCTTTCATCTGCTATTTCACTTATCCTGTACAGGGTGTCGCAGGGGCCTGGAGCCAAGGTACACACCCTGGACAGGGTGGCAATCCATCGGAGGGCACACACACACACGGTGGTCAACTTGGAAACGGCAATTAGCCTCTATTAGCACATCTTTGGACTGGGAGGAAACCGGAGTACCTGTAGAAAACCCACATGCAAAGAGCACGCACACAGACCCAAGGCAGGAATCGAACCCTTGGTGCTGGAGGTGCGAGGCCGCAGTGCTAACCAATACACGTCCGTGCCGTCCAATGAAAAAGTGTGAAAACTTTCTGTCTCACGAGCTAGAGAACATCTTTGGTGTGACAGGAAAACAGAGGAAAAATGCTAAAAGGAAAAAACAACAATCAGTTTATTTGTGTGGTAACTTTGAAATTTTCCTCAGGATCAATAAAGTATCTATCTATCTATCTATCTATCTATCTATCTATCTATCTATCTATCTATCTGTCTGTCTAACTGTCTGACTGTCTGTTTATCTGTCTTTCTCAGGCTGGTGTATTTTAATAAAAAATGTCTCCTCTATAATTAAACCCACATCAGACTGCTTTAAATTTACCACATTTTACGACCGAGCAGATCATTTTTATCTCCACAGTGTTTTTCATGACAATGTTTCTTCATCTCATATGATAGCATTACTCCATAATTGATTTATTTTCAGAAAAAAACAAAAATCCTGTTAATGGTATATGTGAACAGAACGTACAGGCTTTTACTGCTACACCGACTTTAGCCTTCGTTGTTAAGGCTAATTTAATCAGCTTTTAGGATTAGTTTTTTTTTTTTTTAAAAACAACTCACAGTAAAGCCACGTAAATAAACCAGAGCATCTAAAATAAAACAAATTAAGTAAATCTATTTATTTTAATAAAAAGGATTACACAAGTCTCTTTTTTTTTCCTATCCGTCCCTTCTCAAAGCTGACAACTTCCACAATTACTTATTATTCTGACAGATAAACACACAACTCCCTTTCATTTTGTGAAGTCTGGTGCAAGTGATATTGTACACTAGCATACGCACACATCAGACGAAAACTGAACCTGTGCAACCACACACACACACACACACGTATTAACAATTATTAACTAAAGCTATTGTATATACCCCTCAGTTCTTTTTGGCCAAAACATGGTATTGGTGCTAAAAATGTCTCACCTGGGTGAAATAGTGAATTTTCAGATAGGATCATATAACACCATTTTTCACAATACTTAATAATATCTCACGATCCATGCTTGGTTTTTTTTGTAAATATCCATAGACATTTATATTTTCACCAGATAAAAAGAAACACATTTGCTAAATACATTTCCGTGCCCTTTTATGTCCGTAGTGTCCGTTACTTTTTTGAATTCAAATCTTTCAACGATCTTAACTGTCATTCAGATGAAACTTGGACAGTTTACATTTGACATGAAAAGACATAAACCTGAATTATTCTAAACAGCAAAATTGTCAAGATATTGCAGCATAAATTTGACTTACAATTGCGGACACTACAGACGTTTTTCTTTTTAAGCTTTTACCACAAACCAATTTAAGCAACATTTTTACAGGTCATATGCTTCTAGAAGCGTACACCAATTTTAGTACCAATACTCAAAGGAATATGAATAATTAGCTATTTTATTATATTTAATTTTTGGGGCACATATAAAATCGTCTCTCCAAAACGGCTGAACTTAGCAACTTTAAATTTTTAAGAAAGCAAAATTGGTCACTTCCATGTCGCATAAACTTCAGTAGCTTAAGTAGCTTCTTTGGCACAAACATTTTCTGTATTATATGTATAATTTTAAAAAATTATAAAATCAGCACCAATACTGTACTGTGTTTTGGCCAAATATCAAATCGGGATATTTATAAAATCATGATATTTTAATCAAATCGTCACCTAGGTACCGCGATAATCGTATCTGGTGGTGATCGGTGATTTCTATCCCTAATGAACACATTGGTACAGTATAAAGAATAAGATGTTTGAGAGGAAGCAGTGTATTAATTTCTACTTTTCTTCAGAGTTGAGTCTATTATGAAGAGAAGACCTTTATGAGGAGGACTTTATGAAGAGAAGACCTTCTTCTGTTCGTGACAATCTAAACCTGGTGACACAGGATACAGCCCTGATTAGGGAGGAATGACAAATAAAGCTGGTAGGGATTAACTGAGCAGGACTCAAGTGTCCTGTCTGACTGCAGTAGTTATTTGTTTTATATCTAAACACTTTTTTCTAAACATTTAGATGTTGTTTACATGCCTGTGATTCACTCTTAGTGAGTTACACTACAGGTGTCCTGTAACAGCTACAAGCTCCTATGTTGTTGTTCTTGTTGTTTTTTTACATACAGGATAAACTTGGTGATATGCTAAGATACTGTATATCCATATAAACAAACACTAGCATGCTAACAGCATTCCTTGTGAATCAAGCTAATCTTGCTAACTAACTAGCTAATCGCCTCTCTTTTGCTGGAATAGTCAGGCTATAAAATATACATCCAAAACAATATCTCTATAAGTATTTACCAGTTTCTTCAGCAATCCGTGTGTGTTTCCTTGTTGTACGTGGATGAAAAGTCACACAGAGCTAATCAGCCTGCTAGCTTGAATTATTTTGAAACGCGTCTCCGAAAAAGCTCTCTCTCTCTCTGTCTCTCTCTCTGTCTCTCTCAAAACAGCTAACAAAAAGCACATTAATCTCAATTCTAACTAAACTAAGCTGAGAGTTTTCATTACCACATCCTGAACACTGTCCGTGTGAGCCACCTCACTTTAGCTGCGTTTATCACTAAACTGAGAAAAGTGCACGAGAGAGAGTGAGTTATTTATAAAGCTCCCACGCGCTGCCTCCTGTTGTAACGGTATCATAGCGACGCCTTGCCATGGCAACCAAAGTGCTTAGGTGCACACGCACGCGCCCTCCGTTCCACCCGCACAGCAATTACACAGTACACTGTATATTGATATAATAATCCAATCCAAATGATAACAATTCCTATAAGGTGCTGTGAAAAAGCATTTCCTATTTTTTTGCATATTTATCACAATTTAATAAAAAAATATATATATTACACAAAAATAACTGAGCAGTTTTTAAATGATGATTTCATTTAAGAAAAAGCTGCCTGTCTATGTGAAATTTTTTTTTTACCCCCCCCCCTTGCTAAATCATGAATGTTGGCTTTGTATGTTTACGTGCATGTACGGGAGTGTACACAAAAAACGAAGAATTTGTGTAAAGCTACACAACAGTGTGTGTGGTTTCAGAATAAAAATGTACAATAGTGGTGCAGGTACAACTACACAGACAGGAGAAAAAAATCTTAGTCTGGGAGACTGAAAATGTCATTATTTTGTCGGTATTTCTAAGAAGGTGGATAGCTTTTTTTTTCTGGAAAGCTGAGTTCAACTTCAATTGCCCACACGCCCACATCCGATTACTATCAGACCTGTTGAGTCAAGAAATCACTTATATAGAACCTGTCTTAGAAAGTGAAGCATGCTGAAAGATCTCAAAAAGCAACACATCATGCTGTGATCTAAGGAAATTAAAGAACATATAAGAAAGGAAAGGGTTATCAAGCCATTCCTAATGTTTCATGACTCCAGTAAACCACAGTGACAGCCATTATTCACAAATGGGGAAATCTTGGAAAAGTGGTGAAATTTCCCAGGAGTGGCCACCCTACCGAAATTACTTCAAGAACACAACAATGACTCATCCAGGAGCTTGTAAAAGAACCCAGAACACCATCAAAAGAACTGAAGGCCTCACGTGCTTTAGCAAGTTAAGGTCACTGTTCATGATTCAATAATAAGTAAGAGACTGGGCAAAAATGGCATCCATGGGAGAGTTCCAAGGTGTAAGCCACTGCTGACCAAAAAGAACGCAAAGGCTTGTCACAGATTTGTTAAAAAAAAAAAAAAAAAAAAAAAAAAACATTATTATTCCTGAAGACTTTTATATCTGGCGTAAAACTAACATCGTTTCATAAAAATAACATCATACCAACAGTAAAACATGGTGGTGGTAGTATGATGGTCTGGGACTGCTTTGCAGCTTCAGGATCTGGATGATTTGCCACAATTGCTTTCCCATTTTAATGAATGAAATAATCGGTTAAAAACAACAATTTGTATTTACTCAGATTATCTTTGTGTATTATTAAAATTTGTTTGATGATCTCATTCATTTAAGTGTGACAAATATGCAAAAATATGCAACAGAATGCAAAAAATAATAACAGGAATGAAGCAAAAAACTTTTTCACAGCACTGTATATAGGCAGCATTAGTAACATTGTTTTACAATGTGGAAATGGAAATGTGTGTATGCAACCAATAATTTTTATTTATTTATTTATTTACTGGTTTTTAGCACACCTTTTTTGGACA
>JAQKPX010000015.1:5405022-5418266 GCA_030068255.1 Clarias angolensis | reverse complement strand
ATGCCCTAAGTCTCTTGAGATAGGTTCCAGGTCCCCGCGACCCTGAATAGAGGATAAAGCGGTATAGAAAATGAATGAATGAATGAATTTCTTTCATCTATATGTTTTACCTACAGTCATTCTTATTTCTTTTTCCTTTACATCTTGTCTCTGTTGTCTCTTGTATATATTAGCAATCATTTTTCCTTTCCTTCCTTCACCTTCTATGCCCTTCCCTTTACAGGTAAAATAAACATATGCATATAAACAATTGCAGATTATTATTTTACATTATTTAACAAGTTACACTTCTTACCCAAGAACAGCTGAAATACCGTTTTTTTTTTTAAGTTACATTTAAAAATGAATTTTTTTTTAAACAATACAGTATACAGACCTCCATATGAATAAATCGAGCCTTACAGGAAATCTAACACAAGACTCCTGTGTACAGTACAGTATCTATTCTACATTCAGGCACTTCATAAAGTGGATATATTTTCTTAACTGAGTTTACCAGTTCTTTCCCACTGTGAGATGGATGGATTCATAAACGTCTTAAACACCCTCCTATATGAAGCCATGCAAACATTTCTCACCTACACACACACACACTTTTCTTTGTGTCTCACTATTGAGACATCAGACACTTCTGTCAGCTGGAGTATGGGCCTCAGCTCTCTCTGCAGGGGGGATAAATCCTTCGTGAAGTTCGGGATCTGTGTGTGTGTGAATGTGTGTGTGTATGTCTGGGCGTGTAATGCAGCTAAATAAAGAGACAATGCTGTGCTGACGTTAACCCAAGGACAAAACACGAGGCCTTAATGCTTTCAGCAACTTCTGTCATAGGGTTACGCAAGGCATTCTGTGTTTGCATCTGTGTGTGTGTGTGTGTGTGATATCCTACCTGACCCTGTGTAAGTATCCAGCCCTGTATCTCCTGCTGTGCTGACTGCATCGCTGCTGTTCAGCGGCTCTGTCTTTACTAAAGAAAAACAAAGATATTAAAATCATCAAATAAACTCCATCGTACAAAGAAAAGTCCTATAATGTATGAACAGCAGCCACACCAAAGCCTTTACAAGTCACACAAATACAGCAGCTTTACAACTCCGTAGCCAACAGTGTGCCTATACTGTCCTTCAGTATAGTGTATATACAGTGTGTATATACCGTAGCTTTATAACACACCTCAGCACACGCTAAAACACAATGTCTCTAAGTATGATCACTCTACACACACATGCAGTATACCATAGTCCTTCGTACTTGGGGCAGTGGGCGGAGTGCTGCAGCCGAGCAGCCAATCAGCCGTGTTTAGAACGGTCATGTTCTCGCCTGAGGGAGGGGGGGGGGATGGGCGGAGTCAGTTACATCATGGACTACAATATGCATAAAGGTTTCACTAAAGACAAAATCGTCCAGTCTTGTTCTACATCCATATTCGGTTGTGTTTAATGTGTTTTTTTCTTTTAAAGATTCCATATCACTCACATACAGAGAGTATCACTCTGTAGGAGTTTTGATATTGACATAACCCAAGGAAAAAAAGTTGCCTTCTAGACTCTAGGTCCGAATATCATATTTCACAGTCACCTAGAAACGGTTTTCTCACAATGCATTATTTTGTGATCTTTTTCTCAAAGCGCAGTTACAGTAAATACATGCAAAAAGGTCATCAAGGCTACAGGTTCCTGTTCCATCCTACTGTAGTTGAAGCCCACGTGATAGAACATTAAACATGGACATCAGTTCTTACTGCCTCCTGATTTCCAGTTTATTAGCTACAGCAAATTATTAAGTAAGCATAAAAATGACTAAGTAATCATCATCTATGGCGGCACAATGACTTAGTGGTTAGTGGCTTAGTGCGCTTTGGTTAGCACTGTTGCTTTGCATCTCCAGGGTTTAGGTTTGATTCCTGCCTCGGGTCTATGTGCATAGACTTTGCATGTTCTTCCTCTGCTTGGTGGGTTTCCTCCCACAGTCCAAAGACATGCGAATTAGGCTAATTGCCATTCCCAAATTGCCCATAGTGTGTAAATGTCTATGTGAATGTTGACCGGTGGTCCTACCGCAGTCATAAAAATGGGAATAAACACAATGGTAATTACCATTTGCTTCCATGGTCCTTAGTTGGTCTACAGAGGTTCCAAGATGGATTGATGGATGGAATAATCGTCTGAAGTTATGCACAAAAAGGGACCAGCGCAGGACCATTGCTAATCAGGTGTCATTTGAGTTGTGGATAATTCTTAATAAAGCACCGGGCATGGTAGAGTGAGTGTATCAAGTGTAGTGGTGTTGATAAGATTTGTTTTAATTAATTATTTTTTTAAAACTAGCCTAAAAGTAGCCAAGAAACAAAACTAGAGACATTAGCAACTTTCATGTACTCGATACGGTTCTCCAACTCACATCACAGCCAACATTCCCAACAACTAATCCCTAATCACAGTCATTGTTTCCAACAACTAGCTATATAGTTATATGGAGAGCTATACAGTATATAGCTATGTATACGGAGAGCTATAATAATGATCTCCATTGCTTCATGATAATTAATCGTTATTCCCAAAGATGACCTGATGACCAATCACCAATCACCATTTTTTCAAACAACCAGTGCCTGACCAGTATTGTTCTCAATGTCAATCACTGATCGTTACAGTTCCTAATGTCCATCCAATAATCAAAATTGTTCAAAACAGCCATTCACGGATCAACATTGTTCAAAACAACCAATGACTGATCGATATTGTTCCCAACAACCAATAACCGATTATCATTCTTTCCAAAAAGCCAATCACTGTTCAACTGTTCATTCCCATTGACTAAGGACTGATTCGCATTGTTCTCAATGACCAACCAATAAACAACGTTGTTTCCAGCAGTCAATTGCTGATCAACATTTTTCACAAAAAAACAATGTTCAACATTGTTGCCAACCACCAATCACTGATTAGCTTTGTTTCCAAAAATCAATCCCTAATTATCATTGTTCCCAATACCGGACGTTGACCACCAGTTCCTAAAAAACAATCCATGATCAACATCATTCCTAATGATTAATCATTGATCAACATTCGTCCCAATGATCAATCAATAATCAATATTGTTCCCAATAGCCAATCAATCAGCCAGTCAATCACTGACCGCAATTTTTTCCACATGTGATTGATATACTGTTACAGATTCCTTTATGTCTGTTTCGTGACCCTCATTACCACTGCTTTATCTTTTCATCTGTGTTTTTGTTAGAAACTTTGTTATCTCGATCTATTTTCTAAGCTATGTAAATATTAACTTCAAACTGCAAATCATTTTGTATGAAAAATTTCTGCTGACTCTGATAATCAAATATATTTACAGCATATTAAAGTACAATTTCTTAATATAATCTTAATATAGATAATAACAAATCAAATATTAGATTATTAAACTTACGTTAGGGAACATTTTACTATTTTTAAGCATAAAATGCTTGTTCTATTAAAAAATAATTTTGACTATTTTAAGCATTAAAATTTAAATAGCTTAAAATTAATTGCTTAAAATGTTATGGTTATAAATTTAATAAATTTGTCTAGAAATAAGAAGTAAGTATCAACGTTGAAATCAGTTCAAAAAACGCAAAGTTTATTTCTTTTTATTAGATATGCATGTACATATACTGTATGTGCATGCTAGTGTTTGTGCACTTGTGTGTGACTGTACGCTTGATCAAATTTGAATGATCTTTCACCGGCTCTGGGATTCTTGCTTTCCGGTGGCTTTTTGTCAATTGCTGTGCGTATGTGTGCGTGGGTGTGTATGTGTGTATTCATATTGGACTGTATGATGATTAGGTAAACTGAGAAGAATGTTGAATATGTCGCTGTTTTGGTAATGTGTGTGTGTGTGTGTGTGTGTGTGTGTGTGTGTGTGTGTCTCTGTTAAAATCATTAGCCGTACTCCAATCGAAATGATTTACAGACTTCTGCTGTCTTTTCCTCTCTGGGTTACTCTATTGTTTCATTCGGCCGGCATGTCAAAACCAGATGAGGTCACTGCCACCCACCCACCCACCCACCCACCCACACACACACACACACACACACACACATACATGTACTGATCTATCTGAAGTGTAAACATTAATGTGCATTTAATTAACACTATTCGTTATAGATTAGTTTATCTTTTTTGAATTTTCCTCCCAGCAGTAAAAACCTCTAAATACAGGAAATAGCTTTTTCATTGCACTGGATTCAAAACACAAACTATAAACAGCCAAATCTTTCACCACACAAACACACACACGTGTCGTGGTTTATTCCGTCTGACTCCAAATGACTCAGCGTAGTTTCCCGGCTAAAACAGAGTGAATTTGACCTTCAAGTCTTAAATGAATAATCTTCCTGACCCAAGCTTTACCAGAACAGCACTTACTGTGGCAAGAGACTCCTGACTCCAGACATGAACTCAGACCCTCACTCTATACAACTATTACAGAAATTCCAAGTCCAGGACCTTTCAGTTTGTACCACACGACCCAATGTGAGGTAGTAGAATTTGAAAATTTTATATATATATATATACAGTAAAATTTTAAAAGTTTGAATTTTCAAATCTTTTAACAAGTGTCTGTAAATCTTGGGATAAAAAACTCATTATCATGCTTGATTTTCTTTCCTTTTCACTTCTTTTCCAAATGCATTATTTCAGGGTGTTTAGATTAAAAATAACATCCTCAGAATGCCCCTTTTTAGATGTGCTTTTTTTAGGCAATCAAAATAGTCCTGACAAACACAATAATGGAAAAACATTTTGTTTCAGTAGAAACTCACTTATTGTGTCTGGATGATAATTCACAATGACATACTCAGTTGTTACCGATACAACTATACACATATACAACAAGAGCTGACAAAGGATAGGTAAGTCATTAGCGATTAGCCGATAACTGCTAACCTAGCCTTCTTTAACTTTAAAACAAATATGCCAGGAAATTAGCTCCATATCTTTAACCTAATATATCACTAAAGAGAATAAAATTCAATGAACATTTGAATGAAACATAAAATTGTTGCCTGGGCGGAGCTGGGCGGAGCTGGCAACAAGGCCGGAGGAGGGTTTTGCTAAAATTAGGTCGTGTTAGAGGGAAAATCTAATTGACTTGCTGGAGACCAATCTGAATGACTAAAAAGTAATTTTTCTTAATAAGTTCCCATTTTTAACCAAATTATTATATACAAACCATTCCAATGTTATATGTGCTGTCATCCTGAATTTTCTTAATCCAATTTTTCAATAAATCCTATTAAATTAATTCAAATTTAATTAATTTTACTATTCAGTTGCTCTACCCACTTTCTGCAACAAAAGACAGAAAATCACAGCTAAAAAAACTTTTTCAAATGATGTTGATGCTGTTTTTCTTAAAGATGCAATCATTTGCATATCAAAGTCTTATGAAACAATTCTTGTGTAACAATTTAAAACAAAATGTTTAAACGCAGAAAGGTTTTTCCCCCATTATACTCCTCTTAGCCTGTTTGAGATCATCAGTTCCTTCATCGATTTGAAGAAAACGTCCAAATTTATCTTTTGCGTCCAAATTTATTTCTTAACATTCATGCAACTATGCTAATAATCATCATTAAACCACCTAAAAGTTGAATGTCTTTCCTAATTTATGTGTGAAATGACTATCTGGAGTGACCAATGATTAATTACCAGTAAAAATATGTTTTCCTGTACTGAACAATTTTATGAAAAACATGTTTTCTTCAAAGTTTTTATCTGTAGATGTTTTGCCAAAGTTGACTAATTCTGTCAGTAAATCACTTTTAATGAAGTTATAATCACTTCTAATCAAACTTAGTTGTAAATTAAGTTGTTAAATAAACTTTCACATCCTTTCACAATGTTTATGGTATTTGTTGTCAACATAAGCAGAATCACACATGGATACCATAAAACCATTGGAGAATAATAAATAACTGTAATTGTGTATTACTTCACTGTTGGAGGTCCAAAATTGGATAAAACTACATAGGAGCTGCTTCAGTAACACATTCTCTCATCTCTTTCTCATCCTATGATTTTTTTTTATTATTATGTTAATGATGCTTTGGTTGATTGACTTGGATTTGCTTGGATTATTTACAGTATTTCATGACTGAATTTATCAACTGGCCTTGACTTTCCCATTAGAAATGAGCACAGAGTAAACTGTCTTTCTGTCTTTTTTCTCAGTACAAAAGAGAATGTGTTGAAACTCCTTTCTGAAATAATCACACATACACTACAGACGAAATAGACTGGAAACTAGGTTGGAAAAAACTTATTTAAAATTGCTCAGATATACAGTAGGTGTTCTCAAGCCTGGTTTTTGAGGACCCCCTGCCCTGCAAACTTTAGACTTTTCCCAACTCCTGGAACACATAAATTAACTAATCGACAAATTAACATGGTTGATGTGAGTGTGATCGAGCAGGGGAAACACTGAAATGTGTAGGACAGGGGAAATCCACTGCTTTAATACTATGCAATAGACAAAACATTCACTGTTTTCTGCTGTCCTGGTCATTTCACTTTTTATACCATAGCTGACAATCCCACAGTCAGCTCCCAAAAGTCAAAGTTTTCTTGTTTAGATTGTTTAGACAAGAAATTGTTAGCAATGAATGTACAGAGCAAAAGAAATGCACAGAATTACAAAAGGATAGAAATTTTATTTCATAAACTTAATACCATATGTTCTGAAATGGTTTTTCTAGATCACTGCACGTTTATAGACTCCACACCAGATTTTTACTGCTTTAAAATAAATTAAAACTGTCAGGCACAGTCATTTATACCCACAAACGGAAAATGTATTGCTTAAAGGTGTTTAACAGTCCTAGGTTTCTAACTGTGGCCAACATTATTTAAAATAACAACCATAAATAATAATAATGCAATTATAGTGACTGATATGTTTTGGTACAGTAAAATCCCTATTACTTCTGGGACACTCCGGTAAGTTTTTAGCACCATAACTTGCATAGAAATGGTAAAGTCCAACAAATGACTGGACTATGTCTTAGCTTTTTTTCTACAATTTCAAGGTTTAGCAACAATAACACGAAAACAAAACAACTAGCAATCCGAAATCCATTTATATTCAAAACACTTGGATACATCATTTGGAATTGTCCTGTAGGGGTTAGTTGAAGATTGGGACTCTAAGATTGTTGCAAATATGTTTCTCCAGTGGGAAGAGGAACATGTAGAAGAATCAGATGTTGGCTCAGTGGGGTTTAGGGATCTGGGCTACTGATCACCATCTCCAAGGTGCTCTTGTTGTGTTCTTGAGTAAAACCCATTAACTCACAATTGCTCAGTTGTATTTGGTCTCCATTATGGGGGTCACAGGCTCAGTAGTTGCCGCATACATCCAGGGTTGAGGGTTCAAATCTCACCTTTGGTGTTTGCATGTCTTCTCAGTGCATTATGGGTTTCCCCCAGGTACTCCAGTTTCACCATACAGTCAAAGACATGCGATGTATGCTGACTTGTGTTTCCAAGTGGCACAAACTGTATGAATGGATGTCTGAGTGTGTGCACCTGAAATGGGTTGGCACACCATCCAGGGACTCTCCCACATTGTGCTGTGAGCTTCTTAGGATACGCTCCAGGCAGCTCCACCATGACATTACACAGTGGTGTGAAAAATGAATGAATTCATGATATATTTCCAGTAGAACCAGAATAAGCAAATGTAAATGATGATGGAAGGATCAGAATTTACCATAAGTCTATGGAGAAACACTGAAATGGTGTTGTGAAGGCACTAGGTGTCCCAGCCATAACCCCATATGAATGTCTCAGTGGCATGATGTGTCTGAACATTATTTCCTCCTTTCATGGCAACAGATTAATCATTATGTGACCGTTCCAGGAACATGCCAGCAAGATTTCATTGCTCCAGTTCCATGTACATTCCTTTTATGTCGCAACTATCGGATGGGGTGGGCTAATATGTCTGTGCAGGCACGATGCTATTCAGACCACGGAAATGTGCAACATTTCATCCAGCATCTTGCTTAACCCATACCCTGGCAAGTTTAGGGAACAAAGCACTTGGGACCTGCTCTAATAGTAATGTAATCAATTACAGGGCGGTGCGATTAACATAAAGCGGAGTCACCATGACATTACTTATTTTCTTATAACAGCACATCTTGGAAAGTTGGATTCATCTCATAACACATAAAAGTTTGCCAGCGATGTTACATCTTTCTCTTTGCTGAAACTGGAGACTCCTTCCAAAAAAACACTAAATAAATGTATCGTCACAGAAAACTAGACCAATCGTGATCAAGAATTCAACAGTGCTGTGGATTAAATGATTATAATATACACAGTATGATAATTGATAAAGCCTGACAATTATGCTACACTGATGTTGGGTGCAATCTCTATGAATAATATTTTCTTCTATGAACATGACATACAACAAAAGAATTCAACACAACTACAGTACGAGTTACACAAGACTCAATATTGCTCCATACGCTATACAGTATGTCTTACCTCCTGTTCCGTTGGTCGAGACGCTGTTAGTGAGGAGACTCTTGTCCAGTTTGGAGCTGCCATCGCTGCCACTGGCGACTGTGTGCTGAGGGCTGGTTAATTCCTGCATCTCCAATGACCTGCAAACAAACAACAGACTAAATCGATCCAAAAAAAACAACTCAAATATGAGGTTGGGAGATGTAAGGAGGAATTTGAATAGAAAGCCAGGAGGACAAAATGAATCACAAAATCTGAAAGTGATTTCACTGGATGCCAGGTTTTCGACTAAATTAATATAATTCTATCACTGAAGTAACAGCACCAGGTCAAGGCTTCACATGTTCAAAGTAAAAAAAAATTTATCTTTTTTTTAATCCTTTTTCTTCCATTTTCTAAATATGTGCTGTTTATTTTCTTGAACTGAAAGCTTTTTGCATGATTACTATTTTTGGCAAATGTAAAGCCTAAAAACACATATTGTATGGGGCCACTGCTGCTCAGCAGTTACTACTGCTCCCTTGCACCTCCAGGGTTCAATGTTTAAATATCTCCGTGCTTTGTGGGTGGTTTGAAGGGACTCTGGATTCTCCCACAATGCAAGGACAAGCTTTTTAGGCTGTTTGGTGTTTCTTAGTTGCCGTAGTATGCGACTGGGTGTGTACTGTACAGTATGTACTCCTGTCTTGTGCCCTGAGTTGCCTGGGATAGGCTCTAGACTCCTTAATTGGACTTATTTCTGATTATTTGATATAAAACAAAATAGAAGATTAAACAGAGTAGGCCTGCTTAATTATGGCAAAAGTCATTATCATAATGTGTTGGTTTTCAGCACTGCCTAGGCGGGATTATGACTGTGTGATCTGGCAACCCTGACAAGCACAGAGTTAGGGTGATGAAGAGAAGTTAAGCAAATTAAACTACACATGCATATGAAAGTGAGTTTGAGCAAGCAAAAATATCATTTATTCATTATATCATCGTTAATTTTTTAGAAATGAGGCCCAAAACATTTTTTTGGCAATATAATATGGTTAATTAATATGTGTACAAAAAAAGTGGAGAATAATCCATATAGGAGATACAGCAATATAGAGCAAATGTGTGTTCTGGATTTATAACACAAAATAAAAACATCATTATAAAATGGAATGTGGTACAATGATTGCTCGGTCTCTATTATCTTGTTTTCAAAGTCATTGGAAACCGATAACATAATCGATAGTGAAATTCACTAATAGGTCTGCTCTTCATTCCACATGGAGAATGTTCACACAGCGCGGGGCAGCACGATTTGTCCCTTTATTGATGCTTTTATCATTAAGGGTCATTGAGCTCCTGGAACCTACCATAAAGGAACTCACATCAGGCAGGGTACACCCCGGATAGGGTGCCTGTTCTTCGCAGGGCACACAAGAACACACACTCACTCACACACTACTGGCAATTTTGGAAACACCAATTTTCGACTGTGGGACGAAACCAATACAGGAAATCCACAAAACACAGGGAGGAAACGCAAACTCCATGCACACAGATCCGAGGCAGGTGTCAAACCCTTGAGGCTGGGCTTGTGAGCCCCCGGTGATAACCGCCGCCTACAAAGATCTATAACTTTAGAATAATATTTATCAAAAAGCAACATTCTATAAGGTTCTATATGGTTTAAAATGTTTTTTCCTTGGAATTAAGTCCAATAACAGATTCCATTACAGAAATGTTCCAAGTGTATTCAAAGAACCCTTGATGAATCTTTTTTTTAAGAGTATCATAATCCACCATGCGCATAGCGCCAAATGCTATGAATTCATTTAGTAGATTTTGATAAATTATCAGTCACGTGACATGAAGAAGAAACACGTAAGACAAAACCTCAACCGTTCTTCTCACAAAACTGACACTATCCATCCCATCATCCCAGGATATGGAATACCTCACTCTCTTTCTCTCTCTCTCATTTTCTCTTTCTCTCGTTTTCTCGTTCCCTTTCTCATGACTGCTTCTCTAATCAAGCTACATCACTCAAATGGACATGCTGCGTTTTAATGTTTATTGCAGAAACATCTGTACGAAATTCAGTACACACACACACACACACACACACACACACACACACACAGTCTGAGATCCAGGTATTGAATAGTCCTTGAACGAACACACTTACAATACACCCACTCACATATGCAATGACTTTAACATCCATCCATCCATCTCTCTCTCTCTCTCTCTCTCTCTCTCTGTATACATGTGTTGTGTGTGTGTCTCTCCTCTCTGTGTCCTCTTTTCTGTTCATTCTCATAAAACACTTACTATCACTGTGAAACGTCACAACCAAGCATGACTGTCCTCTAAATGGTTGTACAGTAGTTGTTACTGTACCTGTTGTCAGAAGGGTCTGAAGCAGGAGGATCAGAGAGAGGTTTCTTCGCCTGCAAAAGAACAGAAAGGATTATTATTCTCCTTTTTTTTTTCTAGTTTTTTTCCTCTCATGCACAAAGTTGCTGAAATCCAGTGGTCCATTTGTTTAAATTGCATTTGTTTAATCATGGAACAGCACTAGCCGTCTCTCAAAACAGCATAGTTACCATTATACAGCATGACATTTCACAATTTCCATATAAATCATCATATAATAATTTTTTTTTTAAAGTAGTCTAAAATGATTAAGTTACTGTCAAAAAGTTCCATTCCAAATTACGCTGCCTGGCCAAAAAAAAAGTCACCACATGGATTTAACTAAGCCTTCCATTGGATAATTGCTGCAGTGATTAATATGTGATTGGAGATCGTTTAAGAGTTTAGTGAAATCAAATTATAAAGAACAACAGTGGAACTCAAGCCTATGTTTAAAAGAGTTAAACATCGTGAGATAGTAAGAGTGTTTCCACATGCGGGATGCGAAGAGAACTCAAGGGACTGGGGCTAAACAGATGTGCAGCCTTAAGAAAACCACTGTTTCATTGAGGCTAAACAGACAAAACCCTTCAATTTGCTAAAAGAAAAATAGAATGTACTGTGGAAAAAGTCATGTGGTCTGGTGAGTCCAGATTTACCCTCTTCCAGAGCGATGAGTGCATCAGGGTCGGAATAGAGGTGAATGAACTGGGGTTGATCTGTTGGTCAGGACGAGGCTCAGCAACGTTATGTGCTCAAACAATTAGGGCATAAGCTGACTACCTGAATATATTGAACGACCAGGGTTTCCCATCAATGGATTCCCTGACGGCCCAAAAATTCCAAAATGATGATGTCAGGATTAATCAGGTTCAGCTTGTGAAAGAGTGGTTCAGTGATCATGAGACACATGGATTGGCCAGCATCGTAACCAGAGTCCAGATCGTAACCCCACTGAGAATCTTTGGGATGTGCTGGAGAAGGCTTTACGCAGCAGTTCAACTCTTCCATCATCAATACTTCAACAAGATCTTGGAGAGAATTCAATCCAACTCTGGACAGAAATAAATGTTGTGACATTGCCGAAGTTTATCAAAACACTGCCACGAACGAATGCGTGCCATAATCAAAGCAAAAGGCAGTCCAATAAAATATCAGCGTGTGTGATTTTTGACCAGGCAGTGTATATTATTAAATTACATCTTTAATAAGTTGACAAGATGATTTTTTTTGACATACAGTACAGTGTTCTTCATTTTTTGCTTTCAAAGAGCCAGACTCTCTTGTATTTTTAATGTAGTCTTGAGGAATAATTCTCTAGGCTTCCCGAACGACTTTCTTGGCTCACAAGATTTTCAGTTCAGTTTCTGTACCAGAGCAGTTTCAGAGGAATGTTTTTTGTTTGTTAAGTCACACAGTGACCTAAGAATCAACTTAAGGCATGAACCAGTGAGAAACAGGTGCAGATGATCAGACCGGTGTTTATTATACTGCTGATGCTGAATGCTGAGTGGTTGGAACAGATGAGAGGGGAAATGAGGTTGCTGCTGAGATTGTTACATAAACAAGCCATAGGAAAATTATATTCCTATTTTGTTCCATTTAATTTAAGTTGATATGAACAAATAAGGGGGGGAGGGGGGGGGGTCAATACTTTTGGACAGTACTGTACAGTATGTATATAATGTTTTGAGTTTCTCAGTATTTGGCACGTCATCTTTTTCCCTTAGCGACAGCATGCACTTGAAGCAGTACAGACTCTACAAGTTTGTGTAAACACAAATCCATCAGTGAGTCAAATGATATCATGTTCAGTAGAAGAGATTAGACATGAGGGAAATCAGATTTTTTTTTTTTTTTTTTTTTACAAAGCATCAGGACCCAGAAATTGTGCAGAATTTAATATTAAATATTCAAGATATCAAACTTTCTTTGTTTAAAATAGACCAACTTTCTAAGAACTCCTTTTCTATTTAAATTTTAATGAAAAAGAAAAAAAAAACTAATAATGTGGCTCAGTCCTCACTATATAAAAAAAATTGCAATGGATACTGTATTAGAAAATGTCTAACTGTTTCTCATTTATACCTACATCAGATTGTTTTTTTCTCTCTAAAGACTTTATAATAATGCCCAAATCATCATAAGCACATTTCTAAATTGGAAATTAAATTTCTTTTTTTTTTTTTTTTTTCTATTTTAAATGATGTTTTAATTAGTTTTAATTAGTTTTCTATTTTTATTTTAAATTACATTTATTCATTCATTCATTCATTTTCTATACCGCTTCATCCTATGATCAGGGTCGCGGGGGGCCTGGAGCCTATCCC
>JAQKPX010000015.1:5393839-5404922 GCA_030068255.1 Clarias angolensis | reverse complement strand
CTATGTAAAGCACTTTGAATTACCATTGTGTATGAAATGTGCTATACAAATAAACTTGCCTTGCCTTGCCTTGCCTTCATTAAATTCTGGCACTTCTTCTACCCGTAATGCCTGAATGTTTTATAGCTGAGTAAAAAAAAAAAAAAAAACAGTATATACAGTATTTATTTTCTTCCTACAATTTTGTTTAAGAATGTAAAACAATCCACTTGATATTTCTGAATGTGGTACTGTATAAAAGCAGAATCTTCTTCCACTTGCTTCTGTGAACTTTTCTACTGTTACAGCAGCATCTTTTATCCACATCTGTATGTGCATGTTTCTTCCATTTACTGTTAATGACTGTATCCTTGTATTTTTTTTTATTCTCATATGCAGCTCTGTAAAAGGCTGATATTTTCTCCTAAAGCAGTTTTCCTGATTCCCTCAGCAAACCACTTCATAGTTTGACCTAAATGTTCGAACATTTCCTGCTTTAAATAAGACTTTACATTGGATGTCAATAGCTTTAAAGGTACATTAGGTGATTTAATATATATATATATATATAGTTTATTCACGCAAATAAATTATAAACTACATGTTTTTACGTCATGATTTCAATACATTGCTGAGAAAACCAGTTTGGAAAACTACATTATACTGTAGTTTGGAGTGCTTGTTTAAAGTTGCGTATGTCTCTTTTCAGTCGTTGTATAGATACTTCCCCCAAGCCCCAGACACAACATCACCAACCTTCCTCCAATAGATAGAATTTCCATTACAAAGAGAAAAGGACGGTGAATGGACTCGTGGGCATTTTAATAAATCATCAGGAGTCATAAGGTTAAAAAAAAAAAAAAAAAGATTCCCTTAATCTGGCACCTCCTTAACTATTAGTCCAAAATTTTTAAAAATAATTTTCCTATTTCCCCTTTAAATCATTACATAGTTTGATGAAGTCTATTCAAGTAAATGTCTTAAAGCATGTCAACGTTTTAGCTTGATCCAACTCAAAAAACTTTCAACTACAGTAGAAGAATGTTTGCTCTTTATGTGCACTATATATAATTATAACTAATTATAGTAAATAATAATAAAAAAAAGGCTTGTATAGCTTTTGGCTTAGAGGTTAGCACCATCGCTTAGCACCTCCAGGGTCTGGGTTCGATTCCCACCTCAGAGTCTGTTTCCTCCCATAGTCCAAAGACATGCAGCTTAGGCTAATTGCGTTCCCAAATTGCCCATGGTGTGTGAATGTTGACCTGAAATCCTACCACGGTTTTGATAGGAATAAAGTGGTCACAAACGTCCCTAGTTGGACTACAGAGGTTCCTAAATGGATGGATGGTATAGCTTTTACGTATTTATATAATATCTATTTTACTACAATAAGTTAAGTTTGGAAATGTATGATATTGATTGTGTATAATAACAGAACACAGTTGTAAAAGGAAAAACTCCCTTTATTTCTCTTTATAATCCCCTGCTACACTAAAGCACTTATCCCAGTGTTTCACTAGTGCTTGGACACCATCAAGGTAGACGCCGAAGCTGTGATCGTATTTCTTGCTCCACATCTCAAACGCTGGCCCCCCAGGAACTCCTTTAATGGACAAAACGTGTGGAAGTGACTTGGTAGCGAGGTCAGGACTGTACAGGGGATGTGGCAATAACTCCCATCCGAGTTCCTGTAATGTGCAAGTGGTGTTGGTGAATGATTCTGTCTATAGTTTCCATAGACACCTTGGCGACAATTTATCCAACGATTTTCAAAGATCAGGCGTTCCGCTCACTGAATGTTCAGAGGAACGACTGCAATGGATCGTTATTCACGGACGTACGGCTCTCTTTTTAAAATGTTTTCACCATTCAAATGTTTGTACTGTGCTTTATATATAGATAGATAAATAGATCTTTTTCTTCAGTAGGTCTTCTTACCATATTCGACACCAGTGTAATTTACCAAGCCTCACATATTTCATTCTCTAAGAACACTCTGCCACTTCTTGTTATTTTTCTTCATTTTTGACTTTATATTACGGAATTCCTCGGCTTTCCTGATGATCTATGCCCATGAAGACAAAAAGGTTTGATCAAAGAGTGGAGAAACTTAGAATGTCTATAAACGTCTCATATTCAATTTAGACCACTTACCCCTTGCAAACTACAGAGCCTGCAGTCATATGGGACCTTAATTGAAAACACACTCACACACACACACACACACGTACATGAATACACATGTGTGTCAGATGTAACGTGTGGTTTTGGGAGGGGTTCTGCATGTTTGGAAAATTGAGTGGTCACTGTGCAATGTCTCTCACGCACACACACACACACACACACACACACACATTCCTTTTCACAGTATTTGTATTAAAGTAAAATAATAGCTGTGTGTGTGTGTGTGTGTGTGTGTGTGTGTGTGTGTGTGTGTGTGTGTGTGTGTGTGTGTGTTTATCTCTAACCGAAGCCATTGAAAGCCTGATGCTTTGAGCTGGAGGTGTTTGTAAATGCAGGTGCAGACGGGAGCCGGACATGCACAGTGTGCTTGTGTGTGTGCGCGTTTGTGTCGAGGCTGGAGGAATGAATAGGTGACTGTTCTGTCATCAGCTATGGGAAGTAACAGATTATATGCAATCCGGCATCTCAAATAGTTCCTGGGGAAAAAAAAGAAAACAAACCACCTTGTCTTTCCAATAAGAAATTTCCATGTTCTACTCAAAAAGCAAGTCATATTTATTTATTTATTAATAATGCCAAAAATCACAAGCATGGCTCATTGGTCTTTATAGACTCTTAAAAATGAATAACCCCTGATTGAATCCTCTATAAATACAAGCAGTAACGCCATTAATGAAACGAGGGAACAACATGAACCTTATCCAGATTAATGACTCTATCAATAAATACATCCATAGTCGTTCCTATGAACATTCAGCCAGTGGAACGCCTGATGCTTGAAAATCAACATATCTCGTCACCAACTTGCGAAAGAGACGCATCTGTCTGTGGGAACTGAACACACAATCATTCACCAACACCACTTTCATATTACAGGAACTCACACACTTCCCTGTGCGGTCCTGACCTCACTCCAGCCATTTCCACATATTTGGGCTGCTAAAGGAGTTCCTGGCAGGCCAGCGTTTCAAACATTAAGCAGGCAGTCTGATCATGGTTCTGCGAAAACTTTTTATCTTGATGGTGTCCGAGCACTAGTGAAACACTGGGATAAGTGTATTAGTGTAGCAGCGGATTATATAGAGAAATAAAGGAGGTTTTGCTTTCATAACTGTGTTCTGTTATTCTGTACAATCAAAAGTCCCAGTTTGGCTTGAACGTAATTATGTAAATTGTACATTAATCTTGAGATTATTCTTTTCTTTTCTAATCGGAGGATTACTAGAATGAGGTGGAGGTGCAGGGGGTAGCGCCGGCTCCATGGTGGTTCGATCCCGAGCTCGGGTTACTGTCTGTAGAATTCCACATGTTCTCTCGATGTCTGTGTGGTTTCTCCAGGATCTCCAGTTCTGTTCCAAAAAAATGCTGAAAGTTCAAACGCCCTGTGAGTATGATTACATGAGACCATCACACACAATAGGATGCTAGGCCATCACACATTTACACACTCATTCACAGCTCATGGTGAGTTTAGGAGAGTCATTCCATGCACTGGTATGTTTCTAGGAGGAAACCAGAGAACCCAGAGGAAACCCGCACAGACACCGGGGAGGAAACGGAATGAAATTCCGCACACACATACAGTAACCTGAGATCAGGATCAAACCGGAGACCTTGTGGAGACACTGAAGCTGTGTGACTGCGTTCATTCTTACGGGGTTCCAGTTCCAGTTGGCTCGGAGGCCCAGATGTAACTGCGTTATGCAACTCTATCTAAAAGCGCTCCTGTCCACATGAATAGTTTCTCAGAAAATTACCACCTGTGGAGCAGGATTCAAATAAGGTTTCAGGAACTAAAATTGCTGGAAAGATCAAACGTCCCTGAATTCCTACCAAAAGAAAAAAAAAAATCAGCGCACCATTATTAATTTCCTCTAGCTGGGGCACTCAGGAACACACCAAACATGGCTTCAGAAAATGTTTCTGTTTGATGATTTAAAAGAAATTTTTTTTACTGAAGCTGCTTCACACAAGTTTATGTGTGACATACAGAAACTCCAGCCTTATTGTTAGACACCTCACACACACACACACACACACACACACACACACATACACACTTGTTCTAGTTCGAAGCATTATGCGTTTTACCACTGTAACTTCATACCCTATCTTTTCATTCTTTCATGTAAAGCATTGTTGAAGCCACCCCCTTCCCCAACCTGTGAGCACGCACGCACTCACACACACAAACACACACACACACACACACACACACACACACACACACACACACACACACACATTTCAAAAAGCCCCAGGGAGGTGTAAGACTATGCCACACATCTCCTCACAGAAATGCTCCTTTCTGCAGGTCAGAGAGACTTCTTACAGAAGAAGAAAGAAAAAAAGGAGACACACCCACACACGGGAGAAAATACATCAACACCCGAACCTTCTCCAGGTGATATAACGATGCGCGAGATTGCCTGAAGTACCCGAGGGTGAGAATGAAAGAATGAAACATTATTCACTTATATGCAAATAATATATACTATTTATTTGAAGCGTCACATCCCTGCTAAAGATCCTAATAGAAATTCCAACTTTTCCCCCTATAATAATTATTTAACACATATTTATGAAATGCAAAAAACATGCAATGACCTAATAAAAAAAATCTCATATGCATAAAAACCTAAATTTCACCGTCTTTTGGCGCCTTTTCACCAAATCATCCCATACAAACTTTTTCAAACTCTTCTCACTATGACCTCCCTACATGCTTGTCTTAGACTACTCCGTTTCCATGCCAACCTGATGTGTGTGCTCAGAATGGCACAATCCAACATGGGGGGAAGGGGGGCAGGAAGAAACTGGACACCGGCGAACTGCACCAGACACACCTACACAACATTTCTAAGAGAGTGTGAGTGTGTGTGTAGATGCATTTGCGTTTTAGTCCACGTGTGTTTGATCTTTCTTTCTGTGTGTGTGTGTGTGTGTGTGTGTGTTAGATTATAAACTGAAACTTTATATAAAAAAGCACTCTAGCATTAAAGTGGCTCTTTCCCCTCCGATTGGAGCCGACAAAAAAATGCTGCTGAATTATTCATGAGGCCTCGTGCTTGTGTCAGCGGCTCATTAATTATTTAAATTAATCTCATTAACGAGGGGCCGGGTTTCAGCCGCATTTAATTAAATGATGAATTGCTTCCCAGATGTCGACGTGCTTGTTAAATAATGTGCTCAGTCTGGACCCGAAGTGTCCTTCAGGACGTCACCCAAAAATTGGACACACACGCACACACACACACACACACACACACACACATACACATACTCATACACACACATACTTAACCAAGTGATTATAAGTAGGTACGGTATGTTCAGACGATTGTTTTTAGGACACACATGACATTTATCCTGAATCATTTCGATTTTTTTTATTGTATTAAATTTACTTTTTGCATAAGCAGTTCAGAATTTAAGAAGCAAACATCTTAGCTGATTGGCTATGCTTGTAGCATGGACAACATTGTGCGTGAAAATTAAATCACCTATATTTTAGTACCGAACCTCCAGACGCATTCATTTACGATGAATTAAAGAAATTTAAAAAGATTTATTAAATGTAATAAATCACCTCCAAACCACATTATTGACATTATTTACATTATTTTACTTTACGTTTTATTTCTTTCATTTTAACTGTGACAGTCAGCACATGTTAGACATTTCTGTCAAATGTTTCTAAATGAAAAATGAAAATGTTGAATCCACCCTTTTTTAAATCACACATTAATTCATGAAGTTCATATAATAAAAATGTAAGTTATAAATTAACTAGTAATATTAGTAATATTAATATGTAGGGATTGTAAATAATTTAACATAATTTATACACTTGACCCATTTTACTTTTACTTCATGCACAATAACTTAAATTATATAAATTCAAACAATTAATTAAAATCTGTACGCATTATTTGAATAAAATTAAATAAAATGATCCCAATGTCTGCGTTTCTTTTATAATAACTTCTACATAAAATTATTAAGTATTATTTACTTTGCCTTATTGTATCCTATAATTCAACTGCATTTAGAAGTTATACTAGTTACATCTACAGTATAACAACACTAAAGTTGTTGATATTTAAGCCCTTCATTTTACTTGTTCAATACACATATTTAGGTAGATTTGTTTAAGAATTGCAATCTTTTTCCACCATAAACGATTATCACTTCTCATCCATATGAACCCTGGATCTATTTTATGGCTGCGACTGGACTGCAGTAGTTTTATGAAGAAGTGCTGCTAAATTACGCGAAAGCCACAAAGTGCTTACATGACTGGGGTAGTTATGGTAATTCTTATTTTAACATACTTTGGATCAAATAATATTTTAAAGTACAGCATGTTTGCATCAGTATGAGCACAGAGAATGATACTCATGAATCAAAATAAAGACATGTGATAATCTAATATGTGACAGTAATAATCTTAATTTATCTTATTACTTAATCTTATCTATAGGAAATTATAGATAGGTTTGGTTAGAGTGAATAATATTTTACTTGCTAAGATGATTTTTTGCAGTAAAACAACAAGAACCAGACCGTCACACAGAATCTGGGACAAATTCTAGGCGAGAAAACATCCTTCATTTTTTTTCTTTTAACCTGCTGTATACCAAAGTATTTTTTAAAAATCATTATGTAAATGCTAATTCAATTCTAAAACTAATTAAATTTTGATTTATTATTTATTTGCAAAATCCCAGTAGTCAAAGTTTATATAATTTTATTTCGTTAACATCTTACTTATGAAGCTTTTGGTCTTTGTTAGCTCTCGACTTGATCGAGGCCTGGAGATGGATTTCTTGACTTTCTTGATACATGCACTGTGTAAATTCATAAAAATATCCAATGTTTCCAAAATGGATTTGCCCGACTTATCAACTATAGCTAGCTGTTAACTAAATCGTTAGATGTCTGTACATAGATTTATGCTATTAAAACAATTTAAAAATGTCAAATGTGTCCATAAGGGAAAAAAGAGCACAAGCTGATTTTGATTTATTGATAAAATTTTTTTAAAAACATTATATATAAAATATAATTTTACACTAAGTCAAACTTCAGAGTTGCTGAACAAAGAGGGATGAATCTCATTCATTTGTTCATTTATTCATTTAAATCAGTTATTCAGTATCCCTTCATTGTTCTTAGGAAGCATTTTGTCCCTTCATAAGGACTATTATTAAGAATTCTAACAGCACACCAGAGAATAGTCTTGATCTTCTGTTTTTCTCTCTCTTAGGTTTCTCTTTAATTTTCTCCTTAACGCTGTTAGAAGCTTTTTGCTCTGTACCTTTTCATTACTGAAAACAGAGCATTAAAATGACGATGTAACTGAAACCTAAACTGATATTTCTGACACTATATTTATTATAAACATTATAAACAATGTTGGAGTTCTGATAAGTCAAGGAAGAGTGATATAAATTGATGTATAAAATATTTGATTCACATGTATATTAGAAGTGAGAGATCTCGTTCTCTTGCAGTCGGAACATAAACATGATCATCAGTACAGATGTGTTCAGTGCTTCTGTCCCCCTCTTTCTCTTTCTGTCTCGTTGTTGTTTTTTTCTAGGAAATTGTGTGTATGATGTGTTTCTGAGTTAGTGTGTGCGTGTTTAAGAGAGAGAGAGAGAGAGAGAGAGAGAGAGAGAGAGAGAGAGGTGTAATATGAGTCCCCCCTCATTCTCTCAGACTCAAGGCTGCAAAGCTAAAAGTGTTGTTTTCCCCCCTTTTTCCCTTTTCTCCTCTCTGTCCTGTACACATCCCCCTGGGTCACACCACATGCCACTCCACGTCCCTCCTTCTGCCTCTTGATCTTGCCCTTGGTCTTTTTGCCTGTATGTATTTCTTAGGAGGAACAAATATCAGAGCAGCAATAAGCATACAGTATTTATCCAACTAATTTCTATAATGTCTATAACACCAGCTCTAGCACTGTGTCATCTGGGTTAGAATACAGCGAATGCATTTGTTCTAATACATTATTGTTTCTGAAGTAGGGCTTTTTACAGTACAGTGGATCGTCTACATAATCTACCATTAATAATAAATGAGAGACTTAAAATGGTTGATTTTGTCCGACTTTTTGATGGTGCAAAAGTAATAAGCATTCAGGAGAAACTATCATAATCATGATCATGATGGTAAACAACCAATAATCTACGGTGTACATGTCAATATAAATGACATGACATAGTCTAAATTTTATCTGGCAAGTCCATGCAACGGTCAACATTACCATGATAAAAAGGTAGGCATAATACATAGGGTTCTTACCAAACCATACTGATACACTAATATAACATCTTCTTATATTGCCTAAACTTTTACTGTCCAATGCTGAGCATGAGAAAGCACAAAGAAGCACAAAGATGACAAAGCAAAAGAGAAAAAAGGACCATAAAAAATGGCAAAATAACTGAATTTAATCTTTTTCTACCTTTTTTCTTCATAATTACATTTACATAGAAATTATTCTAGTGTATCCTTTATATAGTATAGTTATATAGAGGGTTGATTCAGACATGTGATGAAAATATCACATACATACCAGTAACGCCTAAATCACTTAGTTAAAACATTTTCAAATCTATACTTTTTGTGATCATTCAAATGTAAATTTATTTCTGTAGTCGTCTTTAAAATTCACAGGGTTTGTAGAAAACATGCTCTTTCTCTCATAATAGCTCGGCTCTTTAATGCCTGATCCATAACACTGATAAAATGCTGTATATTTTCAGAATGCAAATAATTATATGAATTTTACGAAATTTGTTAGTTTTTACCTTAAGAGGTTACAATTACTTGTTAGCGCCAAATAGTTCACTGTTATAATAAATAGCTCGTCCATGCTCTAAGGCGTTTTGTTTATTAATATGAGTCCAAATGTCACATCCATAATACTAGAACGTCCTGAGAATAAAATAGGCATTATATATACACCCTTCTAAAGTATATATAGAAGGGGAGCTTTTGTGCAAAATTAGACATTTAGGGTGTATACAAAAAAAATCCCAGCTTTTTGTACTTTAAATAAAAAAAAACAAAAAAAACAAGCCAATTAGATTTTCTCCTACTGTGACCTCATATAAGACTACACCCCTCCCCCGCCTCGTTGCTCAGCTCTGTTGTTCTCTGTAGCTCATTTACACAGATGCTGAAATGGCACGTTTGGAGAAGGAGTGAAATAAAGAGAGATGTAAAATGTATTATCTGGGTTGTGTTTCAGCTGAATCAGCTTGGTAAGGAAATAGTAATATATGGGACCTTTAACAAAGGAAAATCAAAAGGCAGACATTTATTTCACATTTTTGTAAGGAGTCTCCAGTGTCAGAGCTTAATAACCAATATTATGCAATGTCTGAGTGATGTGACAAGCTGTAGGGTTTTTGTCAGGTGGGAGGTAAAAGAGAGGCTGGTGAGGGAATGACTGATGCTATAACAGAAATTTCTTTGTCTTGTAGACTGTCCACAACACTGAATATAACTATAAAAAGTACAGCATGGAATTGGTTAATAAATTATGAACTGTAATTGTTAAATTAAATTAAATTGCTGTGGTGTAAGAGAAATGAACACTTCAGGATGTTCTGGACACGCCCAGGTGTTTTGTTCCTTGCTAATGTTATTTTTAACCTCCTGATGCATGCATGATGACAGTTTATAGGCAAGTTGAAGGAAGAGAAAATATGTCCTGACGGTAATCAATCAAGCAGAATATGACGAGACACATGCGGTAACAATGTATCAACAAGATTCTGTTTTGCTTCAAAACAGCCCAACTGTACATCTCTGACCCTCACAAGATTTGAACACACAACCCGCTGCGTCTGACCCTCCTATTCCTACCCAACACTGTGTGTGTGTGTGTTATAATTCCTTAATCCCCACGTGGTTCTCATGTCTCATGCCGCTTGTTATAATCTCCACAAATCCGCCCCAGTGCTGCAGATTCAGCCTGATTCTACAGGATGTGCAGGACAGACCTGAGTCACGCTGGTCCAGAATCAGCCGAGCAAACAAACAAACAAACGCACACAAGACTGATGTTGTCAGAGAGCCCGACTGCACAACATCACAACTATTAATAGCGAAACATGTACATAAGTCAAACAGCAAGCAACATTTCCACCTGTTACACCACACTGCAGATCTGCGTCACACACACACACACACACACACACACGCACACACACACACACACACATACAGAACAAGTTCAGATTATAGAACCCTGACAGAAAAAGAGAGAGAGAAAGATGGGGTGTGTCTTTTTATCTGTCTTTGTGTGTGTGTGTGTGTGTGTGTGTGTGCGCGCGCACATGTGGGGCCACTGTTTAAAGACGTGCTGACCATATGGCTACTGTGCTCAGCCAGTCAGTCCTCATCTGCTCAGTATTAAAACCCTCTAATAGCACTCAGTCCTGGGTGGCCTGGATACAACTCATATCATCTCTCTCTCTCTCTCTCTCTCTTTCTCTGTCTGTCACTCTGTTCCTTACTGTTATTCAATTCAGCTAAATTCAATAAAGTTAGTTTCATTCAGTTCAATTCTGTAGTTTTCTGTAGTTCAGTCGCCCTCGGCTTTTTCATTAGGGACAACCTGATCGTTGTGATTTATACATATTTTCTCACACATTTCTTACTCATTTTCATGATTTTCTTTAATTCTGTAAAGCTGCTTTGCGGCAATGAACGTTGAATTGAATTCAAAAAATGTAATTGAATAATTCAGATCAGTTTAATACACTTCAATTAAATTCATTTCAGTTGAGTTTTGGAAAGTTAAATTACTTCAAATCATTTCAAGTTCTCTTCCATTTGGTTCATTTTAATTTATTCCAGTTGAGTTTAATTAGTTCAGTTTAGTTCAGTTCAATTCAAT
>JAQKPX010000015.1:5277576-5291978 GCA_030068255.1 Clarias angolensis | reverse complement strand
AGCCTATTTTCAGTTCTTTACAACCTATAAAATGTTTTAACTCTGTTGTGCATAATAATTTGGAACAGTGCATTTTTTTAAAAATAAATATTGTTATCATTAGGAGGTTTGTTCAATAAAATTTGAATTATACCCTAATGGTTGATGACTTAAAAATTATACTGACTGTCATTTGCATTGACTAATTATGAAAATCAGAGAAAGATATAATTTGTGTAATAATTTGGAACATGGTGTATATGGACGGAAATAATCATTTTGTGTCAAAGTTAAGTGCATATTTTAAATTATATTTATAGGGTCAATTTTTTTTTTCTTTTAGTATTAAGTAAACTGACTACCTGCACACTTATTGAAGTAAATTTGAAAATGAAAAGGCACACATTTTACAATATAATTTGTTACTTTCTAAATAATAATAATAATAATAATAATAATAATAATAATAATAATAATAATAAAAACACTATGAAATTCTACTTATTATTTTGTCTGGCACTGCTGTTGAGTTAATCAGTTGTGCTTGTGTGTGTCATTTTTTCAAACATCAAGGTAAGTTCAGCTTCATGCTAGTTTGTTTAGTTAGTTAGCTTTTGTTGCCTTAGCACTCATTCTAAGGGGGTTTGAATTCTGTGTTTATGTTAATATTAAATAAAACTATATATGTAACAAACATTCTGTGTGTTTGTTTGCACAGATAGTTATGTCACCACAAGACCAACAACATGTCACAATGTAAGCAGTCATAATCATCTTTTAGTCATACGGTGAGCATTCACTGAAGTAACATTGGAGCAGCGTGAGGAGCGAGGACCAAACACTCTGTTTTCAGGTAATGATATCACGCGGTATATACAGTATATACAGTAGGCCAATCTATGTGTACATGACTTTGAGATATTAGCCATACGTTTACTCAAATTATCTGTTTCGACATATTAGCTATACTTTATATCTATGTTATCTGTTTTGAGATATTAGCCATAATTTTACTCAGGATATCTGCTTTGGGTTATTAGCTTTACTTTTACTTGTTAGCTGTTTTAAAATATTACCCATACTTGTACTCAATTTATCTGTTTATTTGCTTTATTGTTGTTGTTGTTTCACTTTTGTGTGCTTTACATTCATGAAAAACTGTACGGCTCAGTATCTCCCGCTGCATTATCCACTGAGTCCGCTGTGTGGCGCAAGAACGCACATCTCCCACACTTCCGCCCCAGCGACAGGAAGTGACGTCACAAACACCAATGGCCGCTTTTCTGTTGCTATGTGTGATCCAGTACGGAAAAGCCTTTGTTTAGTTTCGTGTCTCACAAGCGGTCTGTAGCGGTTTTAATTCCTCATTTCCGCCGCGTAGAAATATTTAAGCACTTCTTGGTTTTCAAGTAAGTTGTTTTATTTTTTTTTGGCCTGGTTTATAATAATTAAAAACAAGCTTTTATAGTTAGTAAGGCGTTAATAGCGGAATGGATGTCGCTTGTAATAACAGAATGAGGTGTTAATAACGCGTTAATACCCCATGGAGCAGCTGTAAACAGTACGGGGGGTTTATTTAGTTCATTTTGAAATGTAGTAAGATATAAGATATCTAAGGAAGACTAGAATAATGAACAAGAGCAGAAGGAAACGCACAATGTTTTGTTAAAAAGCTAATAAGAAACAGATCCAGCAAATATATAGACAGAAAAATGTCTTTTAGGGACAAGTGTGATTTAATTTCAGGACACTGACGCAGGAGGTGCAGAAACTTTAGTCTTTAACCTGCAAACCTTTATTATTCCTATTATTAACCTTATATCTTGCTAAAGATCCTGCAGGTCTGATTAGCTAGCAAAGCTAATGCTAATGTTTCCCTATTTCATGATGTTTCCTGCACTAATTCCAACACACACACACACACACACACACTGTGCCAGTCTAAAGTTTGGTCTGTCCTGATATTTTTTTCTCCACTGTAAAAAAAAATCTTGAAGGCATCCAAAATATGCAATAATCTTGGAACCTATGAAGAAGTAAGTATACATCCTTCATCATCTGAGGCTCTAATTTGAGAGGCGATTTCTCTGAGGAAGGGAGGGTTCGCACTTGTGGTTCGCTTCTCTTGTTTCGGACCAAAGTATAAAACGATGCATTGGTGTCTTTACCAATTGGTGTCTTTCGGGCTGCTCCCGTCGAGGCGTTCGCCATCCGATCCGCACACAAAGTTTTGTGCACAGGTTTTACGCCGGATGCCTTTCCTGACACAACCGTCCTATTTTATCTGTTTTATTGGGACCCGAACTGAATCAGCAGCTGGTTTTGGACGTTGGGTGGGAATCGAACTCGGGCCTTCCGCATGGCAGTCGAGAAACCTCCCACTGAGCCACTAATGCCCTGAAAGTTCATAAAAGTATTGTTATACATTTAAAAAAGCACAACCACGACAACAGATAATATGAATAAAAAGTCGCCAATGCATCTAATGTTTTTATTTTGTGACTAGCTTTTTTCCAGTCACCAGTGGCGACCGTCGTTCCCGCAAAATATTTAATAGATAAATAAACAGATAAATGCCATCACTAAGGATGGGAATCACCAGTCACCTACCGATACGATATTATCACGATACCTCGGTGCCGATGCAATTAAAATTGCTATTCTATAAGTATCACGATTTTATAACTATCCTGATTCGGTATTACATTTTTCCTCAATTTTGTTTTATCCCTCAGTTTTAAACCTTTTAAAAAAGTTTGATGATTAATTAAATGTAGGCTGTTTCTTAAAACATTAATTTTCTCATTTAAAAAACAAGCACACATTTAAACAACACAACTTTAATTATAAGAGTCTAACATTTACATTTACGGAGCGACTTACATTTTATCTCATTACACATCTGTAAGCGTGTGTAACAAGTGGGTTTTAGACTAATTCTCTCACAGATAGGAGGCTTTTTTGACAAGCAGTGATCTTTAATCCATTGATGGACGTTAAACTTAAAAATTCAAGGTTCACTTGTTTGGTGTCTATCGAGGTTTGGATGGCAGCGAACCACATTACCAGAGCAACCACATTTTAATCAAACTAAACATGTCAAGTGTGAACACACCCTAAATGAACTTCTCCTCTACAGCAGAGGTACGTTTTCGTCTTGTTTCCTGGGAATGTCTTCTTCATGAGAGCCAGTTTCAGCATGGTGCTTGATAGTTAGATAAATAGCAAATGCACTGTTCTTGCAAGAACTTTTCCAGAACAGCTGACCTTTGTGTCTTAAAATAACAATTGGCTGCTGTTGTTACTTAATTACTTAATGCTTCATGTGTTATTTCATACATTTTGAAATCTCCAGTATTGTTGTAGAATGTAGAAGATAAATCACTAAACAATAAACACTGCATTCGAAGGTGTGTCCACACTTTTGACTGGTACCGTATGTATAAAAGACACCTGACTATCACACCTATATGTGCTTGTTGAACGTCTCATTTCAGATTTAGTCCCATCTTTCCTGCAATAATGACCCCCACTCTTCTGGGACGTCTTTGCGTTAGGTTTTGGAGTGTGCATGTGGGGATCATTCAGGATCATTCAAAAGCATCAGTGAGATGAGGTTGAGGAGTTTTGGGGTGTGGTCGGTGTTCCAGTTCATCCCAGAGGTCTTCAGAAGGGTTGAGGTTTCAGTGCAGGACATTCAAGTCCTTCCACACTAGCTGTAACACACAATGTCTTCTTGGAGCTCACCTTGCGGACAGATTATATTTACTTTGTAATGCTGGAACAGGATTAGGTTACATCCTTTACTTCCAGTGAAGCAAAATCTTAATGCTTTATATGTTTTAACCTTTATTTCAACCTAGATTTATCCAAATAATGGACATCAACCAAAAGAAATGTAGTGCATCATTATACCTTTTGTAGCAATGCAACAAATCAGCTGAGTTTGGTGTGTGTTTGAAGTTTCCTCTTGTAGGACACTCAACGCTAAAGCTACAAGGTTAATGTAATATTATCAATGTGCTTTTCTTACTATCTTCCCTCCCCAACAGGATGTTTTAGACTAATGGTATTCCTGTTCCGTGACTCAGTGTACCAGTATCAGGATGTTTTCATTGATAAAGGCATTATAGCACTTCTGGATGAGGGCGTCCACCACATGCTCTAAATGTAAACGTAAATGTAGGCGATAGGGACAGGAGTCATCAGGGAGCAGCAGATATGATGTCATCACGATACACAGGTGCTGATTCAATTGTTTTGTAAATGCTATTTTTTCCTTTTTAGATTTTGTTACAATTCTAAACAAGTTTAACAAATAATTCACGCCTACCACACAGGATACTGTGCTGCCTGCCAGTGTGTGGATAGTTTCGGCAACAAACCGGGCCGATGTGATCTGAATACACTGAGGATCCAGAATTGTGGAGGGATTTCTGATATCTTAAACGGTTCAGCCGTGACAATGCCTTAAACTTATGCCGAAAAGTGGTTAATAACTTTCTGTGTGACACATTAAGTGACGTCACATTGAGTGACATCATAATGTGATGCTTTCCGCCCAGCGTCTGGAGGTCTAAACATAAAAGTCCCACTTTTTAAAAATATGTCATAATGGTATTGGTATGTCCCCTTTAAAAGCATTCGCCCATTGTCTTTCTGGTGCGCCCGCTCATATATATATATATATATATATAGCAATAAATTCAGTATTAATTTAAATTTTGCAGTCAGTATAGTGATCAATAATTATCACGAACTGTCATACATAGCTAAATAATTTTTTCCCTCTAAAAAAAATCTCTAGTAGCCAATAAGAGAAGCTTTCAGCCTCCAGTTTAACATCACACACACACACTGTATCCCTCATCATCATTCTCACATCAGTCCCAGACAGGGTGTGTTTGGACATTTGAAAGTGTGACTGAGTATTTTGAGAGAAATTATTTGTGGTGCTGAATTCTCGATTCTGATCGCCAACTCTGAAGGAGGTGTTTATTTATTTTTCCAACGCCGACAGTTCTGAGGTTGATATCAAATGTTACCGTTTCTATAGTAACACCATAAGCCTGGTTTACGCTTCTGAGTCGTGTCTAGGTGGAGCCTATGTTGTGACCATTTATACTTGTGGACTGGTGTGTCTGTGTCACTCTGCAATTATACCTCCAAGACTCTCCGGTGAGACTTTTTGGCATATCGCACGCATTGGCGAATGAAACTGAGCGGATCTTGTTAGATGTTGAACAGCAGTTAGTTTTATTTAAAGTACTGTAACGCAATGCAGGAACAGGAGAAGATGTCAGAGAAGATGGTCAGTACGACGTTCTCAAATCAGCTCAATTCAGATGCAAGTGTAGAAGAAGATATGCGATGGACAGATGGACCAACTATATTTCTTGCAGTCTGTGACATCGCGACATGTAGCTACATCCCTGCACCCTGTAGGGTACACGCTACACCCAAATTTGACGCAGAAGTTATGCAGTGATTTTTGTAGTGGACATGGCCAAGCACTTTTTTGAAGGAGTCTTCAGTGTCAGCCTTCCAATGTCGCTTTTTGCTTTGTTGTTGTTGTTGTTGTTGTTTTTTTCAGCAATGTTACAACGAAACTTCCATCTGGAGACTTTTTAAAAGAAACTTACGTCCTCGGTCATTTTATTATCTTCGATTATGGAAAGCCAATAGGGTCAAAATCCGTCATTTTAAAATTAGTAACTATACAATTGCTAGATTAGTCACGGTAATATTGACGGCCTTAATATTTTGAGTGTGTGTGAGAGAGAGAGATGGATGGTGTTAGAACAACTGTTTTTCTACAATCTACAAACAGCCGAAGTATCAAGTCTGATGTCATTCATTAATAAATAAAAATTTTGATCATTGTCAGATTAATAGGAAGTAAATACCCAGGGACATATCCGTAACTGACATTAATAAATGTTTGGATGGTAAGAGTTACTCTGCTCCACATCAGGCTTCATCACCTCACCTTGTCATTGATCCTTTTTTCCATAACAGCAACTTCGTGTTTAATTTCTTACTTAATGTTCAAACTTAAGTTCAAAATGAAAGATAAAGTTTTGGCTGATTTTAGACTTGGACTGTGTGAGTGAAAACTAAAATGTTCACAGCCGCTGAATCCTGTATTCAGCATCACAACTGATTTAATATGAGCTGATCATTAACTATCAGTGCATCATTAACTACAGTGGCTGAAACTCTGGTACATATCGAGTATAAAGAGCTCAGTCATCAGCTTTATAACGATATGCTTTTTGTTTTTGTCTTGTTTTTTATTCCAGGCTCTCCTTCAGAACAGGACATGTATTTCTAAAGCCCACTCCGTGCAAAGAGGACTCATGGAACCGAGTAACGATGTGGCGCTGGATATCATCATCACAAACGTGGTTTCCGTCTTCAGGACCAGGTGTCATTTAAACCTGCGCACCATCGGCCTGGAGGGGACCAACGTCATCTATAGACCGGAAGTCGGGGTGCGTTACGAATCAGAGAGTAAAAATGTCTCAGAGATGAGAAACCGAGACGAGCGTGTGGAATTAGTGGTCGTAGTTATCATTATTATTATTATTATATAAATGTGTTTTTTTTTTTTATCCTTGATGTTTGAATAGATCTGCCAACTTTTATGAATTAAAAAATACAACTATCTGATGAATCAATTTACATATTAATCAGGAATGAAAAATCCACACATATAGCACTGTCAAACCTGTACTGGTGTGTGTGTGTGTGTGTGTGTGTGTGTGTGTACAGGGTTTTACCAGACGCTAGAAATGTTTTCATGCACACTTTCTTTCTTGCTGCTTGAGGAAAAATATTTTAAGCAATAAAATAAGCAAGCGTGCATTTAAACTATTCCAGTGTCAGCATCTAAACTAAAACAGACGCATATCATGTTCTAATCCTGATAATTCTGTAATCCTGCTTGTGTTGTTCGTCCTTCCAGAAAGTCCTGATGAAGCTCCGTAAACCTCGCATCACTGCCTCTATATGGTCCTCAGGGAAAATCATTTGCACTGGAGCAACAAGGTCTTAACAACACAACGCTCTTTCATTCTTTTACCAATATGTGATTAATCTAATCAACCAGTCAGCCACGCCCATGCTCATTCTCATTCTCTATCCGTAGTGAGGACGAGGCGAAAGTGGGTGCCAGGAGGTTAGCCCGCTGCCTCCAGAAGATCGGATTCAAGGTCGAGTTTAAGCTTTGTAGCTCATTTACATGCTTGATATAAATATATTAGTGCTGTCAATCAGTTAAAAAATGTAATCTAGTTACTCACAGTCATAGACGCAGTTGCCTTGTGAAATCGATTAGGTGTGCTGTTGCACTGACGTAGTTTTGGTTACTTTCTGATGTCTGTGAAGATTCTCAGTCATCCAAGTGAGATTATCTGGAAGTTGAATCACGTCAGTTGGACTTTTTTCTTGTTAGGAAGAAACATTTCACTTCTCATCCAAGTAGCTTCTTCAGCCTGATAAGAAAGAATATCCAGTCGACGTGACTCAACTTCCAGTTACTTACTGATGTCCAGTGGTCTCCAGTAAGTGCAGTAACTGCCAAACTTCCGCAGTGTCATATGGTTTATGATTTCTTGTAACAATAGTTTCCCCTCTGAAGGTAGCTGGCTTTGATTTTCATCCAAACTTCCATCTGGAAGCTTTTTATGAGAAACTTGCTGTTCAGCACACCGGATGATGTTTCCTCAGTCATTTTATTTATTATCCACGCTTAACTACATTGCGATTATGGAAAGCCATTAGGGTCAAACTTTGTGATGATTAATTTGCACGTAAAATTGGTAGATTAGTCACAAGTCTTCACATGTCTTCTATACTACCGCTCAAATGTTTGCGTTTGGGATCACTTAAAAATTTCTTTGTTTTTGTTTAATGATTTTTATTTCCTACATTCTACAACAATACTGGAGATTTCAAAACTATGAAATAACAAATTATGTAACAACAACAACAACAGTCAGTTGTTATTTTAAGACACGGAGGTCAGCCTTTCTGGAACTGTTCTTGCATGAACAGTATTATCAAGGGCATTTGTAAAACCCATCGAGCTCCATGATGAACCTGGCTCTCATGAAGACCTTCCCAGGAAAGCAAGACCAAAACTCACCTCTGCTGCAGAGGAGAAGTTCATCTAGAGTCACCAGCCTCAGAAATCACCAATTAACCTCAAACATCACCTCAGATTAAAGCTGTTATGAAGCTTTACAGAGCAGAAGTAGCAGATACATCTCAATATCAACTGTTCAAAGGAGATTATTGCGTATGTTGGATTCATGCGTTGTTTTACAGTGTAGAAAGAAATAAAAATCAGGAACGACCATGAAGTTAGAAAGTGATCCCAAACTTTTGAGCGGTAGCGTTTCATTTATATATGTATTTGTTGTTGTTGTTGTTGAGTTGGTCAGTGGGATGAATTATAGATGTGTGCTCTTTCCTTGCAGGTTAGGTTTTCAGATTTTAAGGTTGTAAACGTCCTGGCGGTGTGCTCCATGCCTTTTCAAATCCGTCTCATCGAGTTCACCAAGAACAACCGTCCCATAGCCAGGTACGATCCTGATTTTCTTTTTGTTCTAGTGCATTTTGTTCTAGTGATACTATACAAATACTTGATACTTGCAAGAAGGAGTTGAAATAAAGAGAGAGAGAGAGAGAATTATTGCTGCCATTGATTTGAATTACGCATTTTAACATTAAAGTTTGCAAATTGAGGTTTGCAGCAGAACGGTTTAAGCAGAAATGTGAAAAGTCTGTTGCACAGTAAAGTGAGTTGTCATGCGAAGGAGATCTCTGCGGTGCATGTTGTAAAAAAAAAAAAAAAAAAAGTTTTTTCCTTCATCATAGTGAGACAGAATAAAATATAACTAGTTAAGGGTTAAAAGCTCAGCGGTCCAACAGGAGCACTTTGACAACCCTGAGATTTAAACTCCTAGAATCCCAACCCATCACCACTGATTTATAGTGTGATTAAAATACCGTTTAGCAATCACTACAGCACCATAAGTAAACAGCACCCCCTGGTGGAGAGAAAAGCTGCAGGGATTCTCAGGCTTCAGTTGTGGAGTCCCAGGGGTTTGACCAAGATTCAATTCAGGTTCATATCCAGAGTAAGGGAGTGGGTATCAGCTCGGAAATCATCTAAAGGTTCTGTGCTTTAGCTCCAAGCCTGTGCTAAGCCGTTGCATTTCTATTTTAATGTCAATCTCACACGGACACTGTGAAAGATCTGCTGCTGCTGCTGTAGTCTTAACAACGGATTAGTCCAGAACTCAACCTGCTTATAATTAGTGCTGTTTGAGAGGTGTAGAGGAAGAGTATCGATTTACCTGGGTATAATCTCATTATCTGGGTATTATCTCATTATAACGGGTTCCGGTTTAACTCTGGGTTGTGGTAGTTGTTTGCGTGTGTTTCCTCAGGAAGTCCTGCCTCTGTCACACCTTTAGTTTCCTCATTAGGGAGCTAAATATAGACATTTCTATAAACCTGCCTAGTGACGATTTCTAAAACATGACTCTGGTTTTGCAGGTTTTTATTTATTTATTTTATCTTATCTTTCAGCTACGAGCCTGAAATTCATCCAGCTGCTTCATACAGAATTAAAACCCTTAGGACCACAGTGCAGGTGTTCTCCACAGGCAACATCACAGTCACAGGTACATACTATATACATTTACAGAAGAAAGATCCTTTAGAGATACTCGCAGGAAGGTCACGCATGAACCTGTGACGTAATAGAAGATGTGATGAGATTTATTTAAACTAATTAGTGCACTATGTACGTAATTTAAAGACTTGCCGGGTAATTTGTTGAGCTCTTGGAATGGAGACACAGAAGACAACTGAAAAGGTTATGTCTCAGACAAAAAAAAAAGATCACTTTTTTATTGTTTAAAAAGAAAAAAAGAAAAGGGTATTGCTACCAAGTAGTGGTGGTCGTACCAAATTATTGCCAACTGCTGCTTAACCCACACCTTTAAAAAAAAAGGTGCCCTCCTGCACTGTAAACGAGGGTGGAGTCATCCTGGAACAGGCCACGCCCATCAGGATCAGACAAATGTTTCATCCAGGCATTACAATCACATAATCACATGTATTTGTTTAATGTAAAACTATAAAATCCTAGGTTCAGTGATGTGTGTTGGTTTAGTTTTGCATTGAAACGCTGAAGCTAATCTGTAGCTAACAAATACAAGGGGCGTTCAAGTCAAACCAGGAATTGTGATGAATTTTCTCTTAAATGAAGGCGATCAACATTTACCGTAAGCACAGTATGGTGATGAGACTCTTAGCCGCAGTAAAACATTTGAATGGTGCAAACCTTTTAAAGATCCTGGCATTTTCCATGTGTTTGGTCCTTTAAAGGAGTTCATGGGAGGCCAGCGTTTCAGATGTAAAGGCAGTCTGATCATGGCTCTGCCATACTGAGAAAACCTTTTACCTTGATGGCATCCAAGCACTAGTGAAACACTGGGATAAGTGCTTTAGTGTAAATAAAGGGAGTTTTACCCTAATAACTGTGTTCTGTTATCCTGCACAATCAAAAGTCCCGGTTTGACGTGAACGCTCCTTCTGTATCTCATAAACATGTCATCCTAACCATATAACACCAAATACAATATAGTCTGAACTGCACTAAATGAATTCTATCCGTCTAAACTGTCCATGTAAAATGTGTAGAAATATTCTGGATGATTTGCCCTTGATGTCTTTGAACTTTTTTTTCCCCTCCTTTCGCAGGACCAAATGTTCAGAGTGTTGCTTCAGCTGTGGAGCAGATTTATCCTCTATTGTTCGAGTGTCAGAAAAAAAAGGTGTAAAAAACACAAACACACACACACACACAGTCTGGAAGAAACTGAAAAAAGCACCTTATAAGTGAATGTGTTTTAAGACTCTAAACCGTCGGCCTCGTCGTTGTGTAGTATCCGAACATTTTAATCAAACATAATTTTAGTGCATGGACACCAAAGTCGATGAAAAAGCTGTTTTTTTCTGAAACGCTGGAGTTTGACAGAAAACTGAAGCTGGCTTTAGTAGAGCGACACCGAGGACGAGAGCAGCCGCACTGAACAGGATGTGATGTAAAATTTACCTGCTGCATTCTGCACTCTGGTTCATGAGGCAGTCTGCAGCTTACGTGTTTATGTAATATGTTCCCATTTTGTATTTTATAATAAAGAATGAATAAAATAACCAAGGTTATCCCTTTCTTTGTTCAGTGAACTTGTAAATACAGTGGTGTAGAGAAGTGTAAATAAATGAGAAATGTCTTTGTTTTTAATCCTGATGGTCCTGATTACTTTCTAACACTTGATCTAACACTTGCACCTGCCACACACTCCCTGAGATTGCATTACTTAGATGAATGATGAAATAATTTGTAATTTGTCATCCCTAGAGATCTAGATGTAATCCAGGCTGCCTGAGAAACAAGAAGAACAGCCAGCTGCTCAGGGATTAAAAGAGCATCGATATCACCTGTTTCGAAACAGAAAGATGTGATGTGATGAATGAATGAATAAAGGACCCATATGAAAAAAAAATAAATCTCCAAAAGTCTACAGAAATGTAGCTTAGAGGTGGCGAGAACAGCTGGAGTCTCTCAATAAGAGCATATAAAAAAAGACTTCTCTCTCTCTCTGTTTGAATGGTCAGACTTATTTATTATAAAACACTATGACAATTTGATATACAGTATACAGTACACACGATCCCATACAATTCCTTACAACAACAGAATGGAATCATGGATTTTGCTTCAAATTAAGTTCATTTCATAATAGTGTTAAACTGCTTTATTTTCATGGTTGTAGTCAAATCCAAATCATGACATAAATCAGAAGTGCAAAGTACATACAGTAGTCGCACAGCTAGCATAAATATATACTTAAATATATATTATATCCACTCACAAAAGAGAGTACACCCCTCTAATTTCAGCAAACATTTTAGTATATCTCCCTCAAAGAAGAATACTATAGAAATGAAACTTCTAAATAAAAAATATCTCAACATACAGTCATTATTGTCAAAATTGTTATCCAGCAAGAAAAGTGAGTACACCCCAAGTGATAACAGCTGTACATCTTTAACCATGCAAAGTCACATGACCTATTCATCACGTTCATGTGTTTCTCAGTGGCTGAGTCTCCAGACCTGAACCCTATTGAGCACCTGTGTGACGTCCTCAAGCGGAAGGTGGTGAACCGCCGTGTGTCTAACATCCAGCTGCTCCGTGATATCATTATGGAGGAGTGGAAGAGGATCACAGCAACAACATGATGGTGAATTCCAGGCCCAGGAGGATTAAGGCCGTGATAGATAACAACAGTGCTCACATAAAATATTGATGCTTTGAACACTTATTTTCGTTGCCAGTTATTTAGACAATAATGGCTGTACTGTAATACGTTGAGTTATTGTTAGAGGACAGTAAATATGTACTGTTATACAAGCTACAGTATATAGTATAGTATTACTATAGTATTGTCCCTTGCGAACATATAATAAAGTGGTGTACTTACTTTTTTGAGATTCTGTGTGTATATATATATATATATATATATATATATATATCGTTAAATGTATGAGATACACTGCCTGGCCGGAAAACACTTTGCGAAAGACATGTGGTCAGAAAAAAAAATTAATTGGTGGAAATTCTCACGTAGAAAACCGAGTTATGTTTAATACTGAAAGTAAGAGCATTTCAGCAACATTGTGTGGCAAAAAAATGAAGTCAGCTGACGACCTGAATGGACTGAATGACCAGGTTATCACATCTATGGAGTTTTTCACCTCCCTGGCGAGACAGACATATTCCAGGACTCAAACTGTGAAAGCGTGATTCCGGGGGCATGAGGAATCATTCTCACACATTGCATGCCATAATTAAAGCTAAACGTGTGACTTTTTTTTTTTTTTTTTGGCCAGGCAGTGTATGTCTCATTATAAGATTATAATTAAACAAATATAAGATAATTCAATCCATCATTCATTTTAAATGTCTATTGATATGTATACAGAAATAAAATTTTAAATGAGCTAAATTATTTAACAGTATTATAACAAGTAAAAACATTAAAATAGACTGGATTAAAAAAAAAAAGTATACAAAAAAATTTAAACTAACAGAAATCATTTTCCCCCTTTAACATGATGGAGCATCCAAAAGAATTCACATGAGAGAGGGAAAAACAATAAAACCTTCAGTTATAACAGGGATGTGTAGACGTTTTATATTCACTGTATGTACAGTGATCTTACTATATCCCATAAGAAATTAAACACCATTATTTATTTTCCTATAGCAGCATGTACCAAAGTGTTCCATTCTTCTTATACCACAGCAGTCTGTCAAAGTAAGTGTTTCTGCTATCAATTCTTTTTATTACAACCTTCAAAACACACAGCTTGTCACAATTATTTTAAAGCTCTGACACCGGAGACTCCTTCCGAAAAATCACACTAAATAAACCAAATTTCAGGATAAATTTAATATGTTGCTATTTAAACAATAATTGTACTAGAATGAGTGCATTAATCTAGAATAATAATCAACACCTTTTGACCAATCAGATTGGAGAACACTGCTGTGGTATAATGAGAAACATTAACATTTTTACCTATATTGTTTTCACATGATAAGATTTTTTAAGTACCGTAGGAAATGTAAAATAAAATTCTATTATTATATATATATAAAAAAATTATAATTAATAACTAATTTTTACTAGAACAATAAACAATTTAGATTAACAGGATATGTAGCTGTGACCTAAAGTTGGCCTGTATTAGGGATTTCCCACATTCCCAAATTTAATCCTGAACCAAAGATCTCGAAATTGTTAAAAAAACAAACCAAAAAAATTTCAACCATGCTGGAAAAAATCTGAAATATAGTTCTTAAGTTACTTGAAGCTGGACTATAGGAGTTTGTAACTACTTCGTACCTCTTTGTAATGGATTTTAGAGGCACAAAATGTGCCAAATTCCTTGTTTAGTGTTGACATGGACGGCTTTAGCTGTCAATACTTGAGTGCTTGAAAAAACCCTGTGCACTAAACTAATAAAAAGTACGCTGTGCTGGTAGTCCCCGACTTGCGAATGAGTTCCGTTCTGCGAGCACGTTCGTAAGTCTAATTTGTTCTTAAGTCTGACAAAGTGAGTCTTATACGCCTTTGACACTAATATACAATGTAAAGCATAACAATCCACTTGACTAAATCACTGTCCCCTTTCACCACACTGCCATCATGTGGCCAAAAAACATAATCGCGCCTAAGAAAATTAATCTCACAGTGAAATGTAATTCAATTCAATTCAATTCAATTTTATTTGTATAGCGCTTTTAGCAATTGTCATTGCCTCAAAGCAGCTTT
>JAQKPX010000015.1:5220741-5236065 GCA_030068255.1 Clarias angolensis | reverse complement strand
ATAGATAGATAGATAGATAGATAGATAGATAGATTCACTATATGGACAACATTATTTGGCCAAACCTGATAATTATTGATTTTTGGTATTTCAATCAGGCCCATTGTCCCCAGTAAAGGGAAATCTTTATGCTTCAGCATACCAATAAATCTTGGACAATGAATTCCCACACAATACCATTGGGTGCGTTTTGCAAACAACACAAAATAACTGACTTCTTGTTGCGTAGAGCCCACAATATACAGAGCAAAAAATTGTTTAGCTCAATGTGATCTAAATGTGAATTTTCTTTACATGCAAGTATGTATTTGCAGTCAAAATCTCTCCACAAGGGTAAAGCCAGCTGCTCAGATATCCTAATAACAGCAGATTCCAACCTATGTGCTTTTGGAGCATGATAAGACCTCCAAAATGCACTATATGGTTTTAAAAAAATCCTTAGAAGAACAAGAGCAACCCTTTGCACGCTATGACATTAGCACTATCAGAGCATCAGCACTATCAGAGCTATGACGTCATAGTGGTGATGTCATAGTGCTGACTTTGATTGCAAAGTCCCCAGTGTGGTGTTTGTGTGAGTGCTGGTATTTATGACAAACAAGGTTCTTGCACTTTGCTCTTACAGATATCACCCAGACCAAGAGCTCACTCCCTCACTCATCATCTATACCACTTTATCTTGTATAATATAAGGTCATGGGGGGCCTGGAGCCTATCCCAGGAGACTTAGGGCACTAGGCGTGGAGTGCCAATCCATTGCAGGGCACACACATAACACTCACATGCTCATTCACACACTGTGGGAAATTTGGGAATGCCCATCATCCTAACCTGCATGGACTGTGGACTGTGGGAGGAAACCAGTGTACCCAGAGGAAACCCACTAAGTTGGGGGGAGAACATGCAAACTTCATGCACACAGACCCAGATGTGGGAATTGAACCTGGAACCTGGAGGTGAAAGGCGACAGTGCTAACCACTAAACCACTGAACCGCTCATAGTTTCATTAGTACAGAAATAAAAGGAAAAAATGTACTACAGTATATAACCCATATTTAGTCTTTTGAGTCTTACGGCCTTTTTTTTATACTTAATTTTACTAATCTGAATATGCAATCTTTTATTTGTGATAAGTCTAATTGTAACGAGTTTCATTTACAGAAACAATGCAAATGAATCAGAACTGTAAGTTAACCCAGCACTGAACCCATACACATACCGAGCAAGAAGCATCAATCTGGCATCCCTGACTTCAGCTCATGGGGGAAAACAGAATGTTGAGTGGTGAGCTAAGTATATTCATTTTTCAATGAGAACTTATGGATGGATAGCATCCCTCAGCGCCAAAGCGAACTGGGACATTCACTGATTAACTCTGTGATTCTGTCAGTCACGGTGCTCCATCCATTTACAGTATGCTAATAAAGTAGAAACCCAGAGTTCAGCTCATGCACAAGCATAGAAAAGAGCTTGAGCAATGCAATGCTCCATGTGGTGTGGAGCTGAGCACAAAACTTGATTATATGTATAAAGTGTATAGTACATATTATAGGTAATTAAATACATACATAATTATATTTATATAGGAGTAAAGTCTTGAGGGCCCACAGAGCCAGACATACCTCAATAGAAAACAAACCACACACGACGGAACAATATCAGTCATGGATTGGCCTCCCCAAAGCCCGGATCTCAACATTATTGTGGGATCATCTTGATAAAGAATGACGCAAAGGGGAGCCGATGTACAAAGAAAAGCTCTGGAATGTCCTTCAAGAAGGCTGGAGAACCTTTCTTGAAGACTACTTAAAGAAATGACAAGAAAGCTTGCTTAAGCGAGCTGAAGAATAACGGCAGTCATACCAAATATTGACTTACAAAAAGTCTTGAGCCACCCCTTATTTATTTCTATTAAGAAAGTTGTTTCTATTCTCTCAATAGAAATAAATGAGGGGTGGCTCAAGACTTTTTGTAAGTCAATATTTGGTATGACTTTTGCACATACCTGTACTTCTACTGGACAATACAGATCAGATACTGTTTGACATCCGAAATATAGCTTATTGTTTAAATCCAAAATGTAAATCCCCAATAAACAGACCTTTTCTGTGATCGCTCCTTGCCTCCTGAGCCTCCTGAGCCTCCTGATCTCCTGAGAAGTGAATTCAACCTGGCATAGTTTTCTTTATGACATGCAATCACAGACTCCTTATCAGATTTACAGGCCACCCTGACATATTAAGTGTGTTTAAAAAAATAATAAACAGGTCAAGAGTTCTCACGGAGGTGATCCTTGGTGCGATTTACTGCAGTTCATGCCCTCTCAGCAGAAAGCACACTGTAGATACTGAACTGTACATTTCCTTGTTTCCATTGTACATTTAATATTCATCATTCGACCAGCCTTTAAAAAGATTTACCAGTTGGAATTTGACCATAAAGCTTTAACGGTACACCAGTATGGCGCTTTCTAGGTAAAAGATTACATACAAAAAGATATACTTAAGGTTATCACTCCGGATACAAGGAGTGATACAGTAGAGTACCCTTTATTTCTTAAAGCACGCAGTTCTACACATATATACACACAACAACCCAACATTCTCTTATTACGTATATAAATCCACAGTATTTTCCTGTAGCCTATATAATTGAAAGACTTTCACATTCACGTTTAGTCTTTTGTTTATCCACAGCCCCTTTGCAAATGGAAATGCTCCTAAAAACAAAATGAGAAGGGCACTTCTTTTTTTTTTCTTCACCATTTTCTAGTCACTTTCACTCTCAAATTAATGGAAAATCCACTCTAGAATAGAAAAGATGTTGGCACGACTCGAGCATACAATGCGACTATACTGTATGAGCTAGCTGAGCTTAGTTACAGCAGAGACTCAGCTCGGCTAATTAGGAATCTGTGAGATGAAAAGCGCAATGGCATTGACAGCAGGATTATTGTGAAAGTTAAAGCTTTCGAAACTGATTTGATAAGAAGGTGAGGGAGCTGGACAGAAAAAAAGGAATAAAGCACTGCTGAATCACTCTACCTAAATAGAGATAAAGTAAGGGTTAGATCTCACTGGATCTGCATTACTACATCAGCTGATATGGTATTGTGGACATTGTATGAAACTGGGCAGCACAATGGCATATGGGTTAGCGCCGTCACCTCGCATGTCCAAGCTCGGGGGTTTGAATCTCACTTCTGGTCTGTGCGTGTGTGCATGCAATCTAAGTGGATGGCCATAGTGTGTGATTAGGTGTTTGTGCAAAGGCACCCCATTCAGGGTGTTGTGCCCCATGTCCCCTGGGATAGACTCCACCTCCGAGGAAAAGCGCTCTAGATAAACCATGGATGGATGAAACTGTTAAACACATTCGGAAGCATTGGACAATATTTTAATGCATGCATTCCACTTTATGAAGCTTGGATTTTTACCAGGAAGCTGAAAATGATGTGGACTACAGTATAATAAAGTTGTTCTCTGGAAGTATGTAAATACATTTACGACTTCTGGCAGACGCCCTTATCCAGAGCGACTTACATTTATCTCATTTATACAGTACAACTGAGCAGTTGAAGGTTAAGGGCTTCGCTCAAAGGCCCAGCAGTGAATGCTTTGTGATACCAGGCTGTGAACTCACTGCCCTCTCATCAGCTGGCCTTATTCCCTTTGCCCACTGAAATAAACCCTTGAAATGCTCATGACAGTGCTAGCCACAGGGAATCTGTAAACAGAGTCTCACTGCTATTTAATTAAATTATTCACTTAAAAAGAATATTTTTTATAATGTCTTTACAGCCAGTATTTCACGATACGAGCATGTATTTACACAAAAATTTTAGTAATACTGGGCTTTGTTATGCCATTAACCTCGTAGTTTCGGGACTAAACCAAAGCCATTGCCTACAGGCTTAGTGGAAAATTTGTCATGTGTTTGTACATTTGGTTCTACGCAAAAGCAATCATTCAACTGTACAACTTCTAAGAAGATCGGCAAAACAGTCATTAAAAAATAATGACTGGACGGATGTCTGGGCGGAAGGGATGAACTCTGATGATGTCGTCACTCAACCAAGAGCAGACAGGAAAAAAAACTAATCAGAACAGAAACCGTCAGTGCTGACAGTAAACAGGCCTACGTTTATTCTGTCGCCATCATTCAAGAGCTCATATAAATGCCTGTCAATCAAACAGTTTCTTTTTGTAACCCCACTACATTTTTTCATACCAAAATGGTTGCTAAGATTATGGCTCAAACAAAGCAAAGCAAAACAAAGTGTTATTTAGTAGACAACTAGCGTATGCACGCATCATTGATGGGAAAAGAGTAAAAAAAAAAAATTTAAAGGTCAAAATAAGCTGATCAGCTTTAATGTAATCAGTGATATTATCATTATTATTTCAGGTTGAATGAGGCGGGGACACACCCTGGATAGAATACCAATCCATCACAGAGCACACAAATACACACACTCACACACTCATTAACACACTCACACACTCATTAACACACTATGGGTGATTTGGGAACGCCAATTAGATTAATGTGCATGTCTTTGGACTGTAGAAGGAAACTGGAGAACCTGGAGGAAACCCACCAAGCACGGGGAGAACATGCAAACTCCGTACACACAGACACAGAAATTATTATCGTCTTCATTGCTGGCTAGCAGGGTGACATACAGTACTATATCTGTAAGATAAGGCAGTTTTAGAAAAATGGAATCATAAAACGATGCCGTGTCCATATTAGAGATCTGGTCAAATGATTGTTACTAATTTCTTTAAAAATATATCTTTCTTGACATGTTTTCTTAGTAGCATAAGACGTAAATCATACAATCAATATATACCACTCCTGTATTGATATGCAAGACTGCAGAACTCAATGTTCTACAGAATAATTTATGTGGCCGTCTGAGCCATTATGTACAGAGCCGCTTAATGCCCAGAAACCTGTATTTGATACATAGAATTTACTAATATAAAAGTCATTTATGTCTTATGCTTAGTTGAAGTTAAATACATGATGGATGGGTGCATGGAAAAAAAATGAAGTTATGATGTCAGTAAAAAGTAAAGCCTATAAACTTAAAAAAAAATAAAAGTCCTCTCAAGATCTCTCCATCTGATTCCCACATGGGACGTCTGCTCTTGTTATTCCATCCATCATCGACATACAACCCCACTTTATGTATTATTTCTTCCAAGGGCATCGAGCCAAGTACACACATAGACACTGTAAACACATAAACAGATGTCAGCCGGATGATTTGAGGCTCCCTAGCGAAGCAGTTAGATAACCCGCTGTTCCCTTCTAACTGGCCTGACACTCATCCATCGGCAGTTAACGTCAGCTTTCGACCATGCAGCCATACACAGCTGCCACGGATACAACTCAGAGATGACTCACTGTGTTATTGTGTTTACTGTAACTGGACTAGGTCCGGTTGTGGGTTTTCTGTTCATTCAATGAAATTCTAAACTTCTTGACTTTTTAATTTCCCTTCCCTGCAGACATTTTGTTTTATTGAGGCATATTTTATTCTCCTTTTCTGTCGTGCATGAATGAGAAATATTCAGGGTGAGCCGATGATAGGAGGGGATTTCGAGGATTTATTCCAACAGGGTTCAGCTTGAGTGCCTAAACACTGTTTTATTTGCATTTGAAAATGGCGATTATGTAATATACTTTAAAACCTACTAGTGTCTTGAACTCGTTCCAGAAATGATGCATGCTCATGTGGTTTTGGAGCGTACAGTATAGTGTTCTGGGGTTCTGTGGCATTATGTAACACCATGCAGGTGTATGCACAAAGAAACAACGAACCAGATCTTGATCCATGCTGGCAGAAACCCACCACAAAGGCTATGCTGTTTAGCGAAGGTGGCGGATTTGTATGAGATAATGTGAATGGATATAGTACATGACTAGACAAGCCTGAATATTACTTTGGATATTTTTCAATGCTTCAGCACAACAACAACAACAAGGACTAATAACAGCAACCTCATGTTTCTGTTCGAATATTCAAACCCAGATGGCAAATAAGTGACAGACCACACTTACTGCTCAATCTGGCCGAGATACAACCATGAAATGGCAATGATGGAATCTGGATAACAGAACACAGCCACAGTTCCACCTTAATGAACCCACGTGTCCGGCAGGATATAAACCAGAGCAAACATACTGTAACATACAACCTTTACGCACCATAAGTTGCATTTTGATCCATATTCCAAATGCTATAAAAAAAAAAAAAACGTGTTCAAATCAAAGTGGGACTTTTGATTGTGCAGAATAACAGAATTCAATTATGAGAGTAAAAACTCCCTTTATTTCTCTATATACTGCTACACCAATGCACTTATCCAAGTGTTTCACTAGTGCTTGGATGCCATTGACTACCTGCTTTACTTCTGAAACGCTGGCCTCCCAGGAACTCCTTTAATGGAGTTTCAAACATGTGGAAACAGCTTGAGGTCCTGTAATTTGTAAGTGGTGTTCGTGAATGATTGTGTACTGTTCCCGAAGACAGATGTGTCTTTTCTGCAGGTTAGTGACAAGTTATTTGTAGATTTTTAAAAATCAGGTTATCTGCTCAATGACTGTTCATGGGAACGACTGCAACGGGCTCCGAGCAACCTCAGCTGGGATCCTCATTCACGGACATGTGGCATTTTTTAAAACATTCACACAATTCAAATGTTTAACTGCGGCCAAGATTCTCATCTCACTGTACTGAAGTCTTCTGTAAATGTCATTTGATTTTAATTTTTTTTGCCTTCATTCATGAGAAAGTCCCGGTTTGACTCGAACACCCCTTGTACATAAGCTGCTGATAAACTGCATGGATCTCATGTCATGACTTCTTCTCGCTGTTCCACTTCTACTTGCAGAATTTATTAGTGTAGTCTCGCGCAGGGTTCACATAGTTCAACCCGGTGTTGTAAAATCAACACGGGTACGAAAGTGGAATAAAACCGTAATTAAAGATAAGTCCCAGTGGAAAGTTTGTGAGGCCACTGCAGGAGCTCTGGAAACCCAGCAGTCATGCCGAATAAGTCCTTCCATATTTCCTGACTTTACTGTTTCTGTAATAATGCGCAATGTAAAGGGTCACGTTATACAGTCCCTGTAGGTCAATTCAGTGTTCAACACTGTACCACTTTCTCTCTCGCTTTCTTCCCTGCTTACTCCACTGCACTATAATATCACAGACACTATATGAGTAAATAAAAAGCTAAAGAAGTGGGCTATAAATCTGCAAGCTAATTATGATTTGGATTCTCAAAAGTTCTCAAATGACCAATCCGACGTCATTGTGATTCACTTTGCACATTGGAATTAAACAACATCAACAAAAGCTATTGAACCACACTGTTCATATGTACAGTAAATATGCAGCGTGCGTGAAATACAGTTCCGTTTATTGTATTACGCAAATATAGTATTTAGAAGAAACATGGAGGAGGGACGTCTAACGGTGCAAATACTATGTTGCATAAGTTGTTATTCTTGATTTATTCTATAGGAGCTGGTATGTGTGCAATTCTCCTGACAACAAACAATTATTAATGGTTTAATGTATCACATTAACAGTTAGTCATGGGTCACACAATAAAAAAAAAAAAGCATAAAAAAATGCATTCATATAAATGTATTTAAATCATTTGCAAGAAAATGTACCAGTGTATGTTGTTAAATATCCTGATTAATGTAAGGTGTTACGCTTTGAGATATACGTAAGATTAATTAAATGCCATGCTGTTCACTCACTCATCTTCTATATCACTTTATCCTGAATTCAGGGTCACGGGGACCTGGAGCCTATCCCAGGAGACTTAGGGTACGAGGAGGGTACACCCTGGACAGGGTGCCACAGGGCACACACACACAAACACACACACACACTACGGGCAATTTTGGAACACCGATTAGCCTAACCAGCATATCTTTGGACTGTGGGAGGAAACTGGAGTACCTAGAGGAAACCCACCAAGCACGAGGAGAACATGCAAACTCCATGCACACAGACACAAGAATTGAGCCTGGAATCGAACCCGGACCCTGGAGGTGCAAGGCGACAGTGCTAACCACTACACCACCGTTCCGCCCAGCCATGCTGTTCATAAATACTGTCAATTTTTATTTCTTTCTAAAATCTCAAATTTCACTTATGTTAGTGTCAGAACCTTATCTAATAATGACCTGACCTTATCTAATAATGTAAAAAAAAAAAATAAAAAAAAAAATAATAAAGTAATTAATATATTTTTTAATTTGCTTTATTTCCAACCATATCCTAGAACAAAAGTCTTCCTATTTAGTGAGATAATAAAAAAAGTATTTTAAAGGTCTATGTGAATGTACAGTAATAGGTTGCACAACTATTCAAAAGATTTTTTACTTTACACCATAAAATGAATAAATTTTTTTCATTATAGGATAATGAGCCAAATCCATTATAATATAGGAAAATCTCATTGTAAAATATTTATTTTTATTATCAGATAAATATAATTTTCTGTCTGTGTTACACATACGTGGCATTTCATGCAGGTTATACAAGGAGCGTTTCGGTAAAATCTGGACTTAATCGGGATGACATTTATAGAAGACTTCAAGCACAGTACAGTGATGAGACTCTTAGCCTCAGTAAAACATGTGAACGGTGCAAACGAGGCTGTACAGTATGTCGGTGAATCACTATCCCTGCATAGGTGGGTCAAAGCCCAGTGCAATCGTGTCTGTGAACATTCAGCGAGTGAAAGTGTTCTGAACTGTGTTCTGCAAAATCAAAAGTCCCGATTTGACTCAAACACTCCTTGTATATTGCAATTACTTTTTAATTAAAACTAAACGCATATGGTCATAAAATTAATTAACTTCCTATTAATGCACTATGTACTTAAAAAAAAATCTCATCTTTAGTGTTCTGACACAGCCTTTTAAATTCAGTACTTACTGATACACTGGTTGTTTTTTCTCTTGTTGTCTTTGTTGCATATGATGCCTCATACCTGATGTTTAAGTGGAGATGATACCCTTTGACCCTTATGCCATTATATCTGGTAAAAACGTCAGCATGAGGGTGGGTGTGTTCTTTAAAATTCCTTTTTCTGGAACTCTGCCCTCATGTCACAGTTCAGTTGGAGTTTTTCATGAAATTGTTTGGTTATAATCATATGACTAATATTTTTGTTATTATCATGTGATGCTTTGGATGCTTTTGGTTTTAAGCACCATAAACCAATTTCATATTTCATCAGAGATCATGCTGTAGATGAAGCAACCATAGATGTCTTTCTACTATGTACTTACAGTACTATATACTACAGTACTGTGAGTGCAGTTCCTCCATCACAGAAATGATCTCCACCCCAGACTCTCCTGAAACATTTCACATGCTAGAACTTTCAGAACAATTTGGATTCACCACTGTGACAGAAAGCTTTAACAATTACAGACTGCTCCTTTAAAGCTGTCCTCGTCTCCCATTATCAGGCTCCCTATTACAAGTCCCTTTATGGACCATTTTAAGTTGTCTACAAAAGCTGTCACAATTTTCTACGTCCGTAAAAGGCACCTTAAAAGCTTTTTATTTCTTCCATCTCCAGTAATTATAGGAACACCTGATCCCTGCAGCTGGGAGGCGTCGAGGCTACCACTCTGCACCATCATGTCATCCCAGAGACATCTCTTCACGTCTCTAAAGCGTTCGCTTTGCTGCAAATCTTTGGCATTTGCTTTCATGAGCATATCATTAGCATTCGTAAAATGTAATTTGCCTTAATATTCTCACAAACAGAATGCAGACAGAGATAATGGCTAAAATAATGGAGGTGGATATAATTGGCAAGTCGTTTCTTTCATTGTCTAGTCATTTGCGCTGTCGCTTTTGTTCCTGACATTTTCAGGTTGCTCTCAGCTTCGAGACGATTATGAGACTCAAATTCGTCAAAAGCTGCAGTGAGTCATCGTGCTTTATGAACGTTAATTAATCCAGGACACTCTTGCTCTTCCACACATTCCGAGCAGAGACAATTATTAGGCGGTTCCAATAAGCTGATTTCTGTAAGCTCTGGACGAAAGAGAGAAACTGATCATGGTACTGTATGTTACATAATCACTCCAGAGGAAGAAAGAGGGGCTCTTACTGGGGTCTGAGGTGCAGCCGTAATCTGGATCAGCTTCTCCGTGATAATACAGGTCCATGGCCTGAAAAAAAAAGCAACAAGGATGGTCGGCATGGTTGCATTTCATTGGACTTGCTTTAGACAATATTTAGTTACATACAGTATCACTAAATATATAGGATACACTCTATGGACAAATATTTGGCCAAACCAGCAATGAGATTGTATCCAAATACATTTACTTCAATATGGAGTTGGTCCGCCTTTCGCAGCTATAACAGCTTCCACTCTTCTTGGAAGGCTGTCCACAAATTTTGTAATGTTTCTGTGGGAATTCATTCTGTAGAGCGTTTATAAGGTCAGACACTGATGCTGGACGAGAAGGCCTGGCTCACAATCTCCCTTCCAGTTCATCCCAAAGGTACTTGATGCGGTTGAGGTCAGGGCTCTGTGTTAGGCCCAGTCAAGTTCTTCCACACCGAACTCATCAAACCATGTCCTTATGGTCCTTGCTTTGTGCACTGGGGTACAGTCATTTTGGAATAGAAAAGCACCTTCCCCAAACTGTTGCCATAAAGTTGGAAGCACAGCATTGTCCAAGATATCCAGGTATTCTAAAGCATAAAGATTTCCCTTCACTGGGGATAAGGGGCCTAATTGAAACACTTGAATTTAATCATTAACAGATTTGGCCAAATACAATTGTCCATATAGTGTAGTTTGTTGGTACAAAATTTAAAGTTTAGCGTAGCATCTAGCTTTCCACCACCATCAAAATGTGAGGGGCGTGGGCTTGGGAGCATTTGTCTACTCTTGTCTTCTGCAAATCAATTCCTAGTTGAGCTCAGACACAACAGTGACTGTTAGTTGTCCAAGATATTGTACAGTATGTGGATGGAATAAAACTCTACTGGTTGTCAGAAAAGGTTTTATTTCACTTATACTTGTACAACGGCTGTATCGAACGTAATGCAAAAAAAAATAAAAATTGTACATACTGTTTTTATTAACTGTATATAGATGGTTCAAATTGCACATTTCCTCTAAACAAAGTTATTACTCAAGACAGTTTCCATCAAAAGTGATGTATTTGCGCCATCATTGAACCCAACTCTCGAATCCTCTTTGAAAATCCCCTTTGTCACAGTTAATGCTCTCTCAATGCACTACAGAAAATGTACACCAAGAGTAATGCACACAGATGGATGAAGAAGTTTAAAGAAGGGGAACCAGCATTGATGGCAAACCATGGGATAATGGGAGACCATCATCTGCGACAAAGGGGATTTTCAAAGAGGATTCGAGAGTTGGGTTTGATTACATCGCTTGTGATGTTGAGTAATACCTTTGTATAATTAATTAAAAATAAATAAAAATCAGTACAGCCATTGTATATTTGCCAGTGACCACACTCTTTATCTACTGGTTTAAGAATAAGACTTCACAGTTTTTACCCACAATGCAAGCACTTTTAACACTAACAATATAGGCACTCCAAATATTTGATTACTCACCAGCTTCCTTTTTTCTCTTGCATGAATAAGCTTGTCATGTTACTAAGAAACCGTGAAACCCAAAACCCGTTGTCCTGAAGACTTTCTCAAGGAGGAAAACATTCAGCTATAGTTTTACCTTCTTTCATGAATTTAAACAAACATCCCACACCTTATGCATTAGTATCCAGTATGTTTTTCAGTAATCAGTTAATGATTAATATTAGATTATATCAAGCAAGTTCATGAAGTCCCTTTGAGTTAGTTGTTACTATAGAAACAAGAGTATTAGGCCATATACAGTACAGTACACTGCCTGCCTAAAGAAGTAGCTGTTTCAGTAGGGTCAAGTTATTGGTCTGCATCAAGCAATGAAAACATTAAAATTACTGGAACTAAGTTATGAACTGTCTAATGCATTATCAAAACCTGGAAGGATAGTGTTGAACCGCCAACTTCATGGAAGAAACGTGGTCGGAAAAAAAGTCATGAGATGCAGCATATAAAAAAATCGTCACACCTACAACAGTAAGTTTAATAATGGAAGTAAGAGCATGTCCAAAACACACACACTGCTAGGAAAACTCACACAATTGGAACAAAACAATTGTGTTGTTACTAAAACTATTTTTGATTGGATTTTCTAGGGAACATAAAGATTGGACTTTGAAACAATGGAAAACGGTCATGTGAGTTCATGAGTTCAAACTGACCCTAATCCAGAGCGATGAAGTGATGCATAGTGTCCACTGTACAACCCTCTGGAGGCAGTGTTATGATCTGGGGTTACTTCAATCGCTCAGGTCGAGACTCAGCAACGTTATGAGGCAATAAAACAAAGTCAGCTGATGACCTGAATGTACTGAATGACCAGGTTATCACATTTATGGAGGTTCTCTTCCAAGATGGCACGGCCAATATTCCAGGACTCAAATTGGGAAAGGCTGTTTCTGGGAGCACGAGGAATCATTTTCATACACCAACATGGTCACCATGTTATAACTATCAAAACTGCTATATTCTTACAGGTCCTGCAACTGTCTCTCCATACGCTTTGCAACATCAGCAGTCGTATAATTTATCCTGATGTTGCTCTCGTCTCTGTGTAATTAGTGTTTACTTGGTAATTACTACCACTGTCCTGTGTATTTACTATATTGAGCTGCACTTATTCTTGTCCTACGCCGTCACTGCATTAGCATTTTGTGGGATTCAGTGTACAACAACCTGTGCTGTCTGGAAGCTCAATTAGTTGTACCTCTGTAAACAGACAACCAAATGGAACCTTAATTTCTGGATATTTCTACAGTAATACAATCTTAAAGTAGAAGAACAAGAGCCCATGACTCTAGCAAGTAGACTTTAACTCAACAGACACACACTGGAAATCTTTTGGGCAGTATTTTTACTGCAGTTCATTGGTTCTGTACGTGGACTTTGCACAATGAGAATAAAATCTAATCTAATCTAATCTAATCTAGTCTAATTGAATCATATAAAGCTAAGTTAACTAATATATAAGGAAAAATTATGGAGCAACCACATGTCTGTAAACAAGTAAACAGACTTATTTGTGTGGTTTCTGATCCTGGGTGTTTTTTAAAAAATTTTTTAGGGAAACAGGATGTAACAGCTAAAACCGTCCACATCAAATTTTGTAGTACCATACTGCACATTGATCAAACAGATATCTGTTTCCAATAATGAGCTCATGTATGCAGAAGAAGGCAGACAGTGCTGCCTTCAGAGATTATTATACAGTACAATGCATGAGCAACAGCTTGAAAAAAGCTGTTCTATAATTCAAGGGTTCTCAACTTCAGTCCTGGTGGAGCACCGACCTGCACATTTTAGTGCTTTCTCAGCTCCCAGCACACCTGATATAACTAATTTACTAATTAACATTATTTTCTTAATTGAAGTCAGTTGGGGAGTGGTGGCTCAGGCGGCTAAGGCTCTATGGTGATGATTTGGTTCCTGGTTCGAGCCCTACCGTCGGTAGGTTGTGACACCCCATAATATTCAGCCCCTGCTTACAGTGCCTGGTTAGAAAAATGGGAGAGTCGCATCAGGAATGCATCCGACATAAAAACCTGTGCTGTCTTCATTGAATTGAAGTGGGTTTGGTAGAGCAGGGAAGACACTACAATATGCCGGACAGTAGTCTCCCAGGAATAAGGTTGAGAACTGATAGCTTTTGCATGATAGCAGAGAACTGGGAAACTGTTTGGCCAGGACGAGTGTTTATTTAAAAACTCATCAAACTGTTAGCATGATTAGCCTAGTAGCTCCAGTACGGACATGTTTTGTCTGATTAATCACATTTTCGGTATGTAAAAAATTTGATTTGATACTGTTCTATTTCATATTATGCCCACAAAGGATTGTTTATGCAACTCCAGAGCTCTGATGTGTGTGCCAAGCATTAAGTCGTGCCTTACCTTCGCTTGTTTCACAAGCTGATAAGAATCTTGTATCAGTTGAAAGATCATGTTTTCCTGTTATGTACCGCAACTCGTGTGACACAGCTATGCCAGTAATGTACGACCTGATAGCTGATCTAGATTTACATTCTTCTGCGAAGATCCTCTCCTTTATTCATTTAATTCTCAGCTTGCCCACAGTAATAGGCTAAATATAGACAAATGGTTAGGATAAAATTAACACGTTGTTCTTAACCACAAATATGACCTAATGTTTTTGCAGACAGTCACATTGATGGTACAAAACAAAGTAAGCAAGATTTTGCTGTACAGTATATACTTTGTAAGGTGCTAAACTTTACCATTCATGTGGCTTAACCTTTTGTTTAATTTTTTTTAAATTTTATTTCTGTGCAGAAATAATACAGGACCGTAGCGCATGGCAAGAAGGTTGCAGTGTGAAAGTGAAACATTTCTGACTGCTAACCTTAACCTACTTATTTGATATATGATATGCACACACACACACCTCTGTGTGTCTAGAGTTGATGCTTTTATTCTCTCTCTCTCTCTCTCTTTCTAAAGTTTATCGGAGGAGACTGTATCCATAGCGATAGCAGATGTAGGCCTCATTAATAACGCATGACAAGTTTTTCTCTTCCTGTGCTAAGTACCACACTGCGAGAGTACTGCAGGAACCCCTTCTCTCTCTGCAGCACACACATATTACATTAAATAAATCATCTGAGAGAGGGAGAGAGAGGGAGAAAAGGAGACAGAGAGAGAGAGAAATAAAGGAAGATGAGGCCACCATGGAGTTGCACAAAGTCTGAACAAATCTCCAAATTAAATTATGGGGCAAAAGCGTTTTATTCACAGCATGTCTGAAAATTTTAAACTCAAATGCAACAAGTGTCAAACTACTGTACAGTAAAACCTCGGATTACGAGTAACGCGGTTTGCGAGTGTTCCGTGAGACGAGCAAAGATTCTTAATAAATTTTGACTTGGAAAACGAGCATTGTCTTGGTTTACGAGCACGGAGTATCATGTATCACGCATGGGCTTCTTGATTTGACGCCAAGCATCACGTGATCACAACTGAGCCAACGGTTTTTCTCTCTCTTGCGCTGCGGGTAATCATCTCCCCTCCTGGGTCTTAGTGCTCGTCTCTTACTGGTATAATCAACATCCGTGTGTGTGTGTGTGTTTTTCTTTCTCTTGCGCTGCGGAGTGTGTGTGTTTTGTGTGTGCTCGCGCGTA
>JAQKPX010000015.1:5180088-5191084 GCA_030068255.1 Clarias angolensis | reverse complement strand
CTCTCTAGACCTCTGGCTGCGAGAGGTTACAGCATCACCCGGGAATCGAACCAGCGATCTCCGGATGATAGGGCGAGGACTTTAAGGCCCAAATAACTTTTAACTAACTTGTGGAAGAGACTCATCTGTCTCTGAGAACTATACACACAATTATTCACCAACACCACTTGCACGTTACAGGAACTCAGTTGGGAGTTATTTCCACATCCACCATACATTCCTGACCTCGCTCCAAGCCATCTCCACATGTTTAAGCCATTAAAGGAGTTCCTGGGAGGCCAGGGTTTCAGATATGGCATCAGGCAGTCTATATGTCTCCACTGTACTGAGAAAACTTTCTACCTTGATGGCATCCATGCACTAGTGAAATGCTGGGATAAGTGCGTTAGTGTAACAGGGGATTATATACAGAAATAAAGGGAGTTGTTATTCTTAAAACTGTGTTCTTTTATTCTGCACAATGAAAAGTCCCGGTTTGACTTGAACACCTCTCGCCTTGCTGTGCTTTGACCCCTGTTATGAATTTAATTTATGATTGAGATGACAAATAAAGTTTGAATCATCTTTTACTGACATCACAGCTATGTTTTGTTTATGGTTATTTTTTTAGGTTTAACTTCACTAGCATTGGCAAAGAGCCATAGGCAGGTCAAAACTATTCGCTTACTATGTTAAACTATTTAAACTATCACTATCAGTTTAATCACCTTAAACTATGTGCTTGGAGAATACACTTCCACACACTCATTCAGAGATACTGTAAATATACACACCTTCCTCTTGACGAACTGGAAGGCAGAGCACTTCTTAAAGGAGAAGGTCTGTTTCTCTGTGCCGTGGACCAGGTGCATGGCCTCCGGCGGCCCCGCACACTCCGCAGAACCCAGTGTGATGCCTGTGGGGTGGTCCGAGGGAGAAGGGGGCAAACAGATGGAAGAAGATGCTTATATGTTTTAGGGCAAATGGCCGCATTATGAAATCACCTGGATGTTTTTGCATACACAGTACCATGCATGTGTGTGTGTGTGTGTGTGTGTGTATGTATGTGCATAAGTGAGTGAGGACGAGCAACAGCTGCATGTAGTCTCACCGGTTGTGTTGCCTCCGATGGTCCAGGTTGCTTTCGTAGGTATCGTGACTCCGGTGGTGCCGCTGCAGCCAGGATGCTGCTGATAAGGGATGATGCTGTTCCTATTACATCATGCCCACTGAGCTGCTTCGACTATGGCTCTGTGCTGCACTGCTGCCTGCAGGTGTGTGTATGTTTGTGTGTTTGTATGTGCGTGAGACGAGAGAAACGAAACCAATCATGCACTTTGTCAATGAGAGACAAGAGCACAAGATGCAGCGTCCCTTCGTCTCCCCAGCTCTCCTCCCTCTATCTCTACAGCGCTCTCTCTGTGTCGTTCTCTCATCTTCCTGGTCCTCCCCCTCCCCTCTCGCTGCTGCAGCTGATGCTCTCTCTCTCTCTCTCTCTCTCTCTCTCTTTCTCTCTGGATTGTGTGAATGAAGGTTTTGCCTCATAAGAGGATAAATGAGGAATGATGGATTACAGGGGTGTGTTCAGCTTCACCATGTGTGTCAAATGAGGTGATGCAATGCAGCAGCCTTGACCTTATGTACACCATACACACACATACACATATGTAAAAGTGGATATTAACAAAGCACCTATAAACAATGATTTGTTATTCAGCTTATATAATCTTCAACTTTCACGTACTGTAGAAACATGGAAATTTCAATAAGTGGACTACGATTCTGCAAAATGTTACCATTTATGAACATCCTTAGTGGAAAGTGACGGAAGCTCGCTGATTAAAACTTAAACTTAAAATTAAATCAGATAAATAGTCATGTCACAAAATAATTGCATGTGAGCTTGACTAGAACAATGATTGACAGCTGGGGAAGGACGTATTGCTGTCTCACATCCCCCGGGTGTCGGGTTCGATCTTAACCTCAGGTTAGTATCTGTGCAGAGGAAGAAACCTTCCCAGATCAATGTTTGCTCAGTGGAAAGCTATTTAGTCTCCACTGTGCAATTGTGCTAGAGCTTTGTTCATATACTGTATTAGGTGGTGTTACTGTACTTAAACAAAAGTTTTATATTTACATTTTTTTTTTTTGCATTAAATATTAAATGAAATTTCCATTTTTATATTTCTATTTCCATTTTTATGTAAACATTTATGCAATTCCACTCATATATAATTGGGTCTGTTTCTATTGTGTTTATTAGCCAAGTAATGTAGTGCCCATAGTTACAAACAATATATTACAATATTACAGTCTCATAAAAGGCACAGTATAAACATTATTAGCAAATTAATTTTTCTTTACCCCAAGACCTTATTGTTCCTGGTGTCAACCCCACAAACATGTCTAGTTTTATGCGAAAAAAAAATAAATACAAAATCTAGTGTGAGCCAAAATCAAACACACTTATAACTAGACATTGCCTCAGTTCAGTAATAACTCAGACACAATAATGTGCGATAGTTAATGCTAGCATGCCCGTTCCTAGCAGAACTCTGTTCTCGGTATCACTGAACGACTCCCTGAACGAAGCAGCGTTTGTTCATATTAGCCAGCAGGTGAATAAATCAGTCAATAATGAAAGCTCCAGGCTTTGCACACCGAAATAGGTTTTGCCGAATGGCAAGCTTAATGTTTAGCATTTACTCAAGCACTTCCACGAATAAAGAAGGCTGATTGATTTGTTCCTGCTCTGTACAGAGAACCAGAGAATCTCTTTCCAAGAAATAAGTCATTTAACAAACACCCAGGCTGCGTTCTGCCACATTAACCTTAAAACATGACCCGATGATTGGCATCATGCTTGTAAACAAGCGTTAAAAAAAGTTAAGGATTTTAGAAATAAGACGAAATAAATAGCAAAGATTTTTGACTGAACTGAATTCAAATTCCTCAGCTCCAGCGATCCAGAGTGTTTTTGCATATTTTATATGTAGATTTTTATACCACAAATTTGTACTGCAGAAAGCTTGATCAAAATCATGTATAACACCAGCTCTGATAGGAGTCTGTCTTAAATCAAAATGAAGCTGCATATAAGCACATTATAATGTTTTACAACATTAAAATAAATTCCGCAACCTTGTATCGTGCAAAAATACATTCCAAAATTTACCTGAGACTTATAAATCATCTTATAAACTTATAAAACTTATAAATCATCTTATAAACTTATAAAACTTATAAATCATCTGGTCCCAATTCACTCATCTGGATATAAATCAATTCGGTATCTTTCAAAGTTATAGCGTATTTAGTACAAATTTAACTCTTTTTACTTCAGCTAGTTCCTGAAAGCCATACTTGTATTGGTACTGTTATTTGTGCTGTTTATACAAATTTGTACAAATTGACTGCAGAAGCTTCGTATGTACGAGACTCATCTTAACTTTGGAACGCAATTTTGCGCGAAACAAGGATTGTGGAATTTGGCCGTGACTACGTACAATTTGACAAATTTCACGGTCGGTGTGCAGATCAGGAAAATTTACAACGTCTAAGACCTATGGTAACGTACTTATACGCACCATAATTTTTATTTAAGCCAGACATGGACAAAAATATATCCCTTTAATGCTCTTGCTCTAATAGTAACAGCTCACTCAGGGAATAAAAGACACATAAGTCGCACAAACTAATGAAATAACACAATCTTTTAAATGGTCATGGTTTATTTGAGAAAATTATTATTATTATTATTATTATTATTATTATTATTAGTAACATTATTATTATTATTATTATTATTATTATTATTATTACATGGAAGGAGTCTCCAGTGTCAGTGTCGTGTTACAGTCAGAACTGAAGGTACAACTTTAAAATTTTTGGTTTCTTATTAACTGGCCTAGTGGGTCAAATCAGGAAATACCTTGGAAAACACATGAAAGTGATGTGTACATCTTTAAAATATGCCTATATATATATATATTTTTTTTTTTGGGGGGGGTGGGGGGGGGTAATTTTTGAAGTTGGAATATGGCTACATCATATTATCTTGTCACTGATTATTTAGATTAGTTTAGGTTTCTGTCCATCTCTGAGTGTAGTAAATAATGTAACTGTGAATGTGTGTGTGTGTGTGTGTGAGAGAGAGAGAGAGAGAGAGAGAGAGAGAAAGGAGAGAGAGTTTAAACTAGCATGAGTGTGGAACAGATTATGTCATCCTTGGATCTCTTGCCGTCTTCCTGGCCAGCTCTCAGGATAAGCACAGGAACCATGACACTGTCACAGCTGAGTCCCACCGTGAATCTCCACCATCACATCCATCCTGCTCTGAAGCCAAGAAATAACGTCATGCAGTGAACAGGAGATGCATCAAGGTAATTGCAATTCAAGATGGCAGATCTCCTGCATAATGCAGGCAGCTTGTTCCTGCTGTAAAGTAATAAGCACATACCAGCGGCTGGTGCTTCTTATTTTTATACTGACATCCATCATGATATGCTGAGTCATTCCAGGATACAGTGCTGCCTGATTTCTAAGGTTGCTAGCTAGCTAGCGTGCTATTTATCCTGTAAATTTACAGTCATTTTATATTCTCTCTTTAATTTCACTGGAGTTAAATCTTATGTCTAATGTCACACACACTTGGTATTCTTAAGTCAAGGAATAACATCATGGTGTGAACCAGACTTCAAGATGGCGGATCTCTTGCATAATATCGTAGCTTTTTACTGCAGCAAAGTAATAAGCACATTATGATATATTTATTTCCTCTCCTACTATGAAATATTTAAGTAATTTAGAGATATAAAATATTTATAGTATATATATTTTATAAATAAATATTTATTAATGTACTGGATTTTGTTTACTGACTTCAAGACAGCTAGCTTGCTAATTACCCAATGGTAAATTTTGCAACACTTGCACTTACACTTGCTGTGTTGTTTTTCAAATTTTATAGTCTGTTTATACCACTTTTACTTATTTATTAAATTAAATACGATTGGTTATGCTATAAAACACTGAATTAATGGAATTTGAAATTGCACTATAACATTCATCTAACTGCATGGTCAATATATAATAATGGTTAGCACAAGAAATATACTGTAATGCTGGCTATAACGCTGTGTACAGGGTCATAGGGGCCTGGATCCTATCCGAGGAGACTTAGGGCACCCTGGATACACCCTGGACAGGATGCCAGGCTATCACAGGGTACACACATGTACTATAGGCAATTTGTGGATGCCAGTTAACCTAATATGCATGTCTTTGGACTGGGGAGGAAACCAGAGTACCCTGAGGAAATCCACCAATCACGGGGAGAACATGCAAACTCCACGCGCACAGATCTGAAGTGGAAATCGAACCCTTGACCCTGGAGGAGGCCACAGTGATAATCAGTACACCACTGTGTCTTTTCTGATTCCTATAAAATATTTAAATGTTTATCACAAACCATAAGAAAATTTACCATGGTACCATGTTAGTCCGATGGTACCTGTACCATGATAGATAGTATCACAGTATATGTTTGCTGATATAGTACATGTACCACATTATGGTACATACTGTACTTTGATACAACATTACATATACTTTAGTATGTTACATGATACTATGGAACATACGATACATGTACATACCAGGATACTGTCTAAAATATGTAATACATGTTTATGTACCATAATGGTTATATTTATATAGTTGTGTGCAATTGTATGCATGTGACATTAATTAAAAAACATAGTGTATGTTGAAACTCTTAATATCACATACAATAATATTGTACTGACTGTACTATACTATACGATTGTATGGTATATATTAACATACAGTATCATATGGTACAGTATGTACAACATACCATATTAAATGCCTGCTGAAATTTGGTAGCTGCCGTGGTACACAATAAGTACCATGGTATTCAACAAAGTACAGTGATCCATACCATAATACTGCCATGGTACCCACTGAAGTGCCATAGTACCTACTGTACCCTGGTTCTCTATGTGGTCCTATGTTGCCTACCATGCTAATGTAGGCACCATGGTAATGTCTAGCATGATATTAATACCATAGTACCATAGTAAAATTTCACAAATAAAATGTTGGAGAAGACAAAAACCAAAGTAAATTATTATTTTAGCCCTTATGTTAAGTAATTTAGAAATAACCAGATTTCTACCTGATTGAGTTTGAATTATTAAACTAACTGTTAGCTAGCATGCTAACTATTTTGCTAGCAGTGGCATGTGGACAGGAAACTCAGAGTTAAGATTTAATCAGTTTTTTTTAAGACATAATGAAGGAAGTCATTATCATTTCATTAATTTAATAATTTATTAGTATAAATCATTTTGACATTTTATTTCAAAACATGCCGAGTCATTTGGAAATACGCCCAGGAGCTAGCTAGGTATATGCTATATACTGTAAATAAGATAAAGGGCTGCATTTCAGAAATTACAATATTAACTATTTGATTCTAATTTGATACCATTCTTATTTTTGATTTAATTGGGATTTGAATAATGATTTTCATTGCCATTTAACCTCATAGCTGAAAAATAATGTTATTGTGTGGACAATTAAATTCAAGATGGTGGATTTTGCATAAGCAAATAAACATTTTTTGTACTACTGTAGGCATTGGCTGGTTAGCATGCTTGCTAAGTGCACAGGGTGAAGAGGTACAGTTAAGGAACCGCAGGACTTAGCATGATGACTGTTATTCGGACACCCTATAACTTGATTTGAACTTTGCATCAATCGAATATTAATCAAAATACAGAACCACAAATCTTATTTACTGAGATTAAATTATTCAGCCTAAACTTGTTAGCTGGCTTGCTAATTGCACAAGATAATGGGCTGCATTCAGGAAAGCATAGAATTGTGTAATTTTTCAATAGTGAACAACAAACTCTTCTGTTTTTTTACTTTGAGGAAATTTTATTTGCTTGTGTGATGAAGATAATCCACATAAAATACTGTAAGATAAGACCAGCATCCAGAACATACCTTCCAATTCTTGGCACCTACAGTATCCATGCACCTATACACACATATACTGTATACACATATACACACACACACACACACACACACACACACACACACACACACACACAGCATAATCAGGCAAATAAAAATAAAAATATGAAATAAACATCACTCCATGGCTCCCTTTCCCTTTCAGTCAAATTTAATTCCCATTCCTATTATCCGAAACGATTCCCTCACGTGTAGTAGTATTCTCACGGCCTAATATGCGGAACGAGACGCGTGAAAAGTACAAAAGCTTTTCCTTTCATTCAAGAGGAACGTGGCATCACACACTGAATGCAAACTGAGAGAAAATGGACCAAACCACAGACAGCGAGAATGGAGGTAGGGAATGAAACAGAATAAACAGAAAAGTGTATGTGTGTGTGTGTGTGTGTGTGTGTGTGTGTGTGCTCAGTACCTGAATGATCTGATGTGATGTGGAACAGGTAGAGACAGCTGACTGGCAGTTTATCTAATTCTGTGATGTGTGTGTGTGTGTGTGTATGTGAGTCTGTGTCAGATCAAGGTTAAAAATAACAGCTGCGTTCAGGCATGTGATTTTTATGTTCATGGCAGTTAACTCATGTACATGCACATGCACACATGCACACAAAATGCAGGTTTGATCAAATAGCAAGGGCAGCAGGTTAAATCCCGTCATTAAATTATTGAATAAATGCGACACGGTGGTGCAGGAGATAACGTTGCGCCTTTCAGCTGTAGAAGCCCTGATTAGATCCTGCGTTCTGCACTCAGGTTACTGTCTGTGCCGAGTGTTGCATGTTCTCCTTGTGTTTGTATGGGTTTCCTCTGGGTTCTATGATAGGAGGAGTGGTGATATTAGAAATTGTGATAAGAGGGGTGTTCAAGTCAAACCGGGACTTGTGATGAAATTTCTTGTGAATGAAGAAGTAAAATCGATTGGCATTTACAGAAGACTTCAAGCACGGTACAGTCATGAGACTGTTTGCTCCAATAAATTATTTGAATTGTGTAAATGTTTTGAAGAAATCTGTATGTTTGTGAATGAAGATCCCAGCCGAGGGGGCTCAGAACCAGCTGCGGTCGATCCGGGGAATATTCAGTGGGTGGAATGCATGATCATTGAAAATCGATGGATACCTTGGGAAACGTACAACCAATCATTCAACAAAACCACTTGCACTTTACAGGAACTCGGCTGGCAGTTATTGCCATATCCCCCTGTACAGTCCTGACCTCGCTCCAAGCCATTTCCACATGTTTGGGCCATTAAAGGAGTTAAACTCATTTCAGACATGAAGCAGGCAGTCTGGTCATGGCTCTGGTGTACTGAGAAAACTTTCCACCTTGATTGTATCCAAGTACTAGTAAAACGCTAGGATAAGCGCATTAGTGTAGCGGGGCTTACATAGAGAAATTAAATTGCTCCTGGTGTAAATGTGCATGTGATGGCTATATACTGGTTATGGATCCATCACAACCCTGACCAGGGTCAGTGTTTTTTTTTTTTTTTTTTTAATAATATAATATCAGTATAATAATAATTTTTAACCTTTAACAACAAAAGACCTTTAACAAAATTTGTGATTATTTAGCAACAAAGGCATTAGTGAGAACAGGCACTGATTTTGAGATGTTGAGGAGGCTCAGGTTCCAGTTCATCCCAAAGGTGTGGTCCAGTGGGTTTGAAGTCAATTGGTCACTGCTTGGTTTGAATCTTCATTATGTCACAGTTATCTACAGTACATCCAAAGAAGTGTCCAAGGAAGCAAAGTTGGACATGCTGGACATGCATTCATCTGGATTGCACAAACGGCACACTATCTCTCTCTCTCTCTCTCTCTCTCCTGTCAATAACAGATACACTAGGCACTCAATGGCATCTGTGAACTCTTATAAGCATGTACACACATGTATGTGTTTTACTGCACTGTAAATCAGCAGTTGACTGGATTCTCACTGGATGAGGCATTTGGCAGTTGAACAATCTCGAGAGAAAAATCACGAAAATCTTCTGAACTTGAAATGTAAATGTAGCTCATTTATCCTTATAAAGATGAGACTCCTATCCCAGTGAAAGCATTTCTGATAAGTTTGTTCGTGTGGCTTTAATGGCACATGGATACTAAGCTTTTCTGAATCATATCATAAGCATAACACCATTTCATTTTGATGTATTGCTTGAAATTGTTATAGGTTTGGCTGAAATACACAACACACACAGTTTTAACAATCCTCTCCTGAGGACATTCTTTTTAACTAAACAGATTTTTGAGACAGAGATTCATGTCTCAGGACAGAGAAATGTGTCAGAATTCTCCTCTGTAGTAATCACATGTGCTACAGAGACACTGAATAGAGGTTTATAAGATTTCGGAGATTTATGGGAATCGACAATTGAATCAAGATGAAATGAAAAGCTGATAGATATTGTCAGTGTAAACATAGAGTACTATCACATTCGGGTGCACAGTGAGTCATCAAAATAAAACAGTCACACCCGGCTCGTCTTTCTTTTGGGCGCAATCCATCCACTCTGTGTAGCGGTCTGTGGATTAATACCGGCAGACAGAAGTGTGTGTGTGTGGGTGTGAATAATGGTTTAATATGAGTATCTGTAATACCTCTTTGCATGCATGTGGTGTGTGTGTGTGTGTGTGTGTGTGCACTCAGTACTGAGCACCCTGGGTGTACTCAACAGCCAAACCAAATGGCCAACAAACTCCTACTACAATACAAACACATAAAAACATACATAATTCTTATTAAATCCTGAATCTGTATTGTTTTTACAGAGCCACTAAGTGACACTGTGTGTTTTTCCAACAAGGTGTAGCTATGAATAAATATTTTGATGCAATACATATTTCATCGCAATGAAATGGTTGAGTATACAGTAAATACGATTATTAGGTGCAATGTGTATTTAAAAATGTAAATTTAAAAAAAACTGGAATCATCTGAATTGGACCATTATGAACACCAAATCTAAGTGATAATACACTGCCTGGCTAAAATAATCATTAAAAAGATTGGAAATGGGTTAAGAACTTTCCAACACATTATTAAAACCTGGAAAGATAGTGCTGAACCGTCATCTACAGAGAAGAAATGTGATCAGAAAAAAAAAATCACAAATGATAATGAATGACGATCATTTAGTTGCATCATAAAGAATGTCCAATAGCAATCAGTGCTAGGATTTAATAGTGAAAGTAAGAGCATTTCCACATACTGTACAATAACATGATGAGAACCCAGGATTGGACATAAACAACTGTGTGGTCATAACACACAGCTGATTACTTATTAGTGAGAGTAATCAGAAAAAAAATTTCAGTTTCAAGATTCAAGATTCAAAGAACTTTATTAATCCCAGAGGGAAATTGCTAGGAAGCATAAAAATTGAGGCAACAGATAAAGGTCATATGGTCTGATGAGTCCAGATTGACCCTATTCCAGAGTGGTGGGTGTGTCAGGGTAATAAGGGAAGCATTTAGGCATTTGGCAGACGCCCTTATCGAGAACGATTTACATTTTTATCTCATTATACATCTAAACAGTTGAGGGTTAGGGGCCTTACTCAAGGGCCCAACAGGGACAACTTGGTGGTAATGGGATTTGAACCTGAGACCTTCCAAAATGAATGCCTTAACCATTGAGCTACCTCTGCATAGTGTCCTCTGTACAAGCCCCTGGAGCCAGTGTTATGATCTTGTGTTGCTTCAGTTGCTCTGGTCTAGACTCAGCAAGGTTATGTGGTAATAAAATGAAGTCAGCTGATGACCTGAATGTACTGAATGACCAGGTTAATGGAATAATGGAGTTCCCTGATGGTACAGGAATATTCCAGGACTAACATTGGAAGGTAAAAAGAGTGATTCTGGGGTGTGTGTGAGAGACTTGTTTGGCACATACAGATATATGGGAGTCAATGAACTGGAGGCATGGATACCATAAGCCTTTGTGAACT
>JAQKPX010000015.1:5002370-5014072 GCA_030068255.1 Clarias angolensis | reverse complement strand
CAGGATAAGCGATATAGAAAGTGAGTGATTAATTCATTAATTAGATAAATAAATGGTAAATTCATTTTAAAATACAAGGTTAATGCAACTGATATTAAACAATTAACCAACATGCGTTCCTGTAACAACAAAATATAAATCTAAATTCATTTGAAGTATTTTAATTATATTAATTTATTCAAGCAATTTAAGTCAAGTTGATAGATAGTACGTAATGGTTAGATTTTTTTCTTTTTACTAATTCCTTCCTTCCTTCCTTCCTTCCTTCCTTTCTTCATTCATTCATTCATTCATTCATTTATTTTTACTTTACAGAAAACAGAAATCCAAACAACTTGTTCTCTGTAATCACACATACTCTCATTCACTCACTCACACACACTCTCACTCACTCACGCTCACTCACTCATACACTCACTCACACTTAGTCACTCACACACGCTCACTCACACACTCACTCACTCACTCACTCACTCTAACTCACTCACACTTAGTCACTCACTCACTCACTCACTCACTCACACACTCATTCACTCACTCACTCACTCACTCACTCACTTATCCAACTCACACACTCACTCACACATACTCTCACTCACACACTCACTCACACTTAGTCACTCACTCACACACTCTCACTCATACACTCACTCTCACTCACTCACTCACTCACACTCACTCACTCACACACTCACTCACTCACTCACTTATCCAACTCACACACTCACTCACACATACTCTCACTCACTCACTCACTCATCCAACTCACACACTCACTTACACTCACTCACACACTTACTCACACTTAGTCACTCACTCACTTACACTCACTCACTCACACACTCACTCACTCACTCACTCATCCAACTTACACACTCACTTACACTCACTCACTTACTCACTCACTCACTCACTCACTCACTCACTCACTCACTTATCTAACTCACACACACACTCACTCACTCATACATTTACTCATTCACACTCACTCATTCACTCACTCGCTCACGCACTCACTCTATCTATATGTTAAGGCACAGACTCAATAATAATAATAATAATTATTATTATTATTATTTTATTTCCAGGAAATTTATGGTAATTAAAAAACATGCTATACTGTTCATACATCAGGATATTTTCAGGAATTACAGCTCAGTGTGTGTTCACTGCTAAAAAGTAAAAAAAAATAACAAAAAGCTCTTATCTTTCACCTGATTTGCGATTTTGTTCATACTGTTGTCTGAAAATGATTCCAGTGTTTAATCTCGCTCAGGCTTTGAGTTCTTTCTTTGCAGCCTGAATCGGTGTGTTTTTTTTTTTGTAGCTGACTTCTGAGAAGTGTGTACTTAAACTGTTCATAAAATAAATACATTTAAAAAAAGAAGACAAAAAGGAAGCATTGACTTCCCACATTCTGTGTGTGTGTGTGTGTGTGTGTGTGTGTGTGCGAGTGTGTGTAGGCGTGTTTGAATGTGTGTCTTGTCGTGGCTGAGGAGCTCCATTCACCTGGTGAAATAGAGCAGAATGAAAAGGGTAAATGGAACCTATTATTTACGCAGATACACAATCCCGCCACGCACGTCCAAAGTCCCGCCACAGACTCACTCCCTTTCTCTTATTCTCTCTCTCTCTCTTACACACACACACACACATACACACACACTCCCCCCTGGAGCCCCTGCAACCAGCCGCTGTCCACTCTTTTATTATCGTTTAAATGATGCTGACAGCAAAAGAGCAAACACACACCCACACACCCCATCACACAAGGGTGAAGCAGGCCACCTGACACTCGAAGCTTTTATTTTTCCATCCCTAAAAGTAATCATGTGTAAATCTCACACACTATCTCTCTTGTCATAATGGATATATTTGGATTAAATGGTGGAGATCTTTTTTACACACTCTATTTCTAAGAAATCTTTTGTGTCAGTGTGTATGTGCATGTGTGTGTGTGTGTGTGTGTGTGTGTGTGTGTGTGTGTATACGTAGGAGGTAGGGTGTAGTGTGGGGATTCCTGAACACCTGTGCGTTGATAAGAGTTATCTCAAGTCGATGTTTTATAGTGCTACCAAATGCTAAATAAACACTACAACTACCAGACCATCCCCTCCATTAAAACACAACAGCCTCTCTCTCTCTCTCTCTCTCCGTCTCTCTCTCTCTCTCTCTCTCTCTCTCCGTCTCGCTCTCTCTCTCTCTCACATCAGTAATCACTTTCCAGAACATGTCATTCTTTAACTAATAAAAGCTGGTACATTTTTATTGGAAAATAATTAACTTCACGATGATGTCATGTGAAAAAATTTAACACAGCTTATCACGCAACCGAGAAACCGCAAAGCTGAGACACCTTTGTCCTGAAGACTTTCCCATAAAACATAGTTAAAGCTTCTCCAAGACTCTAACACTGGAGACTCCTTCCAAAAGTAAATGTCGTCTTATGGAAAATTTCACCAAATCAACAACTTTATAATTGTTTGTTTGTTTGTTTATTTGTTTTTCATCATTTTTTTATTCAATACATTTATGTGGAGAATCCATCTGGAGACTTTTCTTTGACTTATTGGCATTTGTCCTGGGACGTGCCTCGGTTTCGCTAAACATAACCTTGGTCTTGACTCAGCGCTAAATGTAGTTTTTTGTGCACAAAATTTAATATGAAGCCCTGACTTCTTTGTGAAAATAACCTAATCTTTGGCACGCTGGACAAATGAAGCCAAATGGATTTGATTGTTTTCAGTCGCAACCTTGCCTTCAATTTCATTTGCATATGATCCTTAGACTCAGCTTTAATCAATCAACCCTTGGTTAATCCTGGTCTCCGGCACGACAATGCCATTTTTGACTACAGTCCTACAAAGCACTGTATATAGAAATCATAACATTTTAAGTTATCATAAAATGATATCATAACACAACAGATATTTTAAAAGGTTAAAGCTGTGATGTGAATTGACATTATCAGAGCTGCTTGTTTAAAAAAAATAATCAACAGTTTTTGACCAATCAGAACAGAATTGAAGTATAAGTTGTTTTACAATGGTTGAAGCGGTTAAGGCTGTGGGTTACTGATCGGAAGGTTGGTGGTTCAAGCCCCAGAACTGCCAGGCTTCCATTGTTGAGCCCTTGAGAAAAGCTCTATCGAGCTAACTCTATCTGCTCATGCCTGACCCTGTGCTCTGATCCAAGCTTTCTAACCATCACTTCACTGTGCTATAAGGTGACATGTGACAAATCATTTAATTATTTTTTAAATTATTATACTATGGTACTATGATGACAAATAAATGACCTTTACCATTCTGATTGTTACGATTATCTCTCTTTTTAAGTTTTTTCACACATTCCCAAACGTTTTGAGTCTGCCGGACTGTCCCCGAATCGAAATTCTTGAATGTTCTCAACTCAACTCACTCGACTCCTATGACCTGGATGCACATTACCTGTGAAATGGTACATTGTGCTTAAAGAGATTCATAAACACTACAATGTTTCTAGGTGTTGGTCGTTAGAAATATTCCTGCTTGAGGGGGCCAAACCCTCGTTCCGTGCAAAAATTTATTCCAAAATTTAGCTTAGACTCACATGAAGCTTCTACAGTCCTACTGAGCTAAATCTAGATGATATCTTTCAAATTTTCTGCATATTTAGTATGTTTATTATAACTCTTTAATTTATTTCCAGTTAAACAGCAATTGTAAATACACGATTAAATACGTTTCAATTAAAAAAAAATTTTTTTAAATGTTTTTCAAACATTTTTGTTTGTCTCTTGTGATGTCACCTGCAATGCCACTGTGCACCGCACCAAACTTCCTGATGATCTCTGTAGGATTTCCTACAATCTCAATATCGTGCACGTTCGGTATCAAATTCAGGAATGTAGGAAAAACATATTAATTGTTGAAGTACATCAGGTATAAATTGTGAAATTTGCTTTACTATAATTTTGTGCAAAAAAAAAACAACAACTATGAATGAACTATGAGTCTGTAGTGCATTTTTCCGCGGCTAAAAACAGCCTAAAAAATCGGACCCAGAAACATTTTATTTGTCATTTTGTCATACTCATTTACACGTGTTAAGAATTTTCTTTGTGTTTGGTCAAACCATGATACATTAAAAACAGTTTAAAACACAACACAATAAAAAAAAAAAAAGTACAAGTACTTATCCTTATATCCAAACATTGCACCTAGAGACGGTATGCACCATTGTTCGCAGTTAGTGTTAATTAGTAATCATGACATACAGTAAAAGCTGGGACTTTACCTATGCTGAAAGAGCAGCTGTGGATAAACTATTGACAGCAGCATATTAGACTTTGATGATGTATGATGATACCAAAGGTTACCACGCTGCTTTCAGCAACTCATGAGGTAATATGATCTAATGATAATGCCAATAATGTTTCATTTACATAGATTATGTGGAAACTTTATATATATCGCCACATGTCCAGCAGTGAGTCAGGTCTGAAGGTGAATGCTGTTTCACTGTAAGCAGAATATGAAGGTGTTAGATAGATTTTTACTGTGTGTGAAGACACACACACGCAAACACACAAAATGAAAAGGAGAAGTAATGTCTGTGTGTGTGTGTGTGTGTGTGTGTGTGACTCGTCAGTGGTTAGCGTAAGAATGCCGGGGTACAAAATGAAAACAACTTGCAAGTCACTTCCCCTCAACACACTCACACATACACAAACACACACATGGTTGTCTCAATATCCTTGCAAGGACCTTCCACTGACATAAAGATAAGGCTATAATCTTTTTCACTCTTTTTTTTTTTAAATAATAATTTTTTATATAATTAAAAAAACATTTCTTTCTACATGCACAACCAACTAAAAAGTCGAAATGGTCAAACGTTCCTATTCACACATGGATTTTGCACCAGGCTGTAAACGTGTCGCGACCCCCAGCCCACCGAATCCCCTGTCACACCTTCACACAGTGAAATAGAAACAAAAGAGCGCGTGTGTGTGTGAGTGTGTGTGTTAGACAGAAGCTCATTTAACTACAATAACTCGACACCGTTAAAGACCACAGATGAGTATTTTCTGTTCCGTGTTTATGGAGGATTATATGAACTGAGAAATAAAGTGTGTGTATGTGTGTGAGAAAGAGAGAGCGAGAGAGAGAGATGGAGGGAAGGGAGGGAGGAGGAAGAAGGTTGGTGTTGGAGAAAGTGTAAAAAAAAAAAAAAAAAAGATATGCTGATGATTTAGCGCCGCAAACACAGCAGTGAGAGGAACATAGAGAACTTTATTAAATGCATAAACAACAGACCAGGAGTTGGGTCAGCACTGGACCATGTATGGAAAGATGTATCTGTGTTTGTAAGGAACAAAACCGAGTGGATGTTTTTTTTTTATGATCAGTAATGCATTTATTTGTTTTTAGATTTGTAGAATATTCTGCAACACAACCTGAATGTGTGCCAGGGGCTGGGTCCGAAATGGAGCTGTGGGAGACGGCGTCGTCTCTGTGCGTAAGGAGATGGAGAAGGACTTCGCTCATGTTTACAGTAACAACACAACACGAGAAGCTTTCTAGCTCGGTGTCAGCAAGTGGTCTCACACTCATGCAACACCCAAACACTTAAGCGCAAAGAGTGGAAAGTACAGCCAAGCGTTCCCTCCTCCCTCCTCCCCAACCCCCTTTTACCACCGTGCCATAAAACTGGGAAGCCACTTCTTTGGGTTCCCCTTTTCATGAAATGAGAGAGAGAGAGAGAGAGGGCTGGCATTATCTGAACGCTACACTTGGTAAATGTGACTTGGGTTGTAGACAGAGTTAGACAGAGATAAGGACAAAAACCACAGAGAGAAAGCGAGGGCGAGAGAGAGAGAGTAAGCAGGAGTGATAATAGAGAAGGAGAGAGAAAGAGAGAGCCCGATGGAAAGGATTGAAAAAAGTCCAAGCACAGAAGGTCGCAGAGATAAGGCCTCGCAGTTCTTAGGTTTGAAGATTACGCTTGTATGAAAGTTGAGACCAGAAAATAACAAAGAAGAATTTATTAGCAAATAATAACCTACGAGACCTAATCACTTTGGCCCTTCGCCACGGTGCCTTAAAATGGCATGGTAATGCAAAACACGATGTTTCATCAAACCATCAATGTGTTACCATGCTTGGTTAGAAAATTGTTTTTAAACTCAGTAATCATGCTTCTGATGGTTATCTGGTTTCAGGCCAGCGGTGGAAATGATTCAGAATTTCTGATCAACATAATTGAAAAAATTCCATGTTGTCACACTGTATCTTTAATCCCTTTATATAATATATATATATATATATACAGAATCGGGTTGACACACACACACACACACACACACACACATCAGAACAAACTAACAATTATAATACTACCAAAGTGAAGTAATCTATAATAAACGGCTAAAATGCCATAGATTTTGCACTGAAGGTCTGCAAGAAGTATCGCTACGTTCACTCTGCGGTAAACTTACCTCCTCTTCAGTCCTGCTTTGCTACAAAGAAGCACAGAAACATTAATTTTTCTTACATTAGCAAAATCCCTACAATCCTTGTAGATATAACAGAATAAACAAACCCATGATTTCCTCACACCGTCCGCCATGCAGCCTACAGACCCGGTTTGACCCACAATATACACACACACACACACACACACACACACGGTACTGTACACACTCCTGAAACAGACCAGCCTGTGTATGACGAGAGAGAGAGAGAGAGAGAGAGAGAGAGAGAGAGTGGATGACCATCTGAGCACCTGATGGAAGAGTCAGCCTCAGAGTTATGCAAAACACATCCAGTACCTTGTCTCGCTGGCAAGCAGACATTTTGACACACAAAACTAAAATAAGCAAATAAAAAGGTGTTATTTAGTACAACAGAACGTAAAGAGTGAGGGGGGAAAAAATCTATATATTGGTTAGTTAGCTTGATTTTGTCGCAGCTAACATATCTGGCTAACATGTTTACTTCCTGCTAGCTTGATTAGCTCATGTACTGTACGCTAGAACTGCCTTCCAAAGTTTAGGCTTAGTTGGCTTGGTTGAACTCAGACAAAGATTAGATTTAGGAATTTGGATGACTTAATATTTTATAGGAATGTACACTGGTACAAATGTAATCCGTTCTGGAGGCGAGTTCTTAAGGTGAAATTCCGTATTGCGAAATGCATTTTCCCATAGGAAATAATGTAAAAGCAGATAATCCGTTCCAGCCACCCAAAAATATTACCAATATTACCCATTTTCAACACTATAATCATATTTTTGCATAAAGAAATGACCAAAACATTTAGAAAGTGCATGTAAATTAAATAAAATATGAAATAAATAGACATTAAACCTCACTAAACCATAATTTATGATTCCTCTTTGCACCGACGGCTTTTTAGCGAAACTGAAAATGGCTCCCTTTTCTTCTTGCTACCGTCCTTGTTAACATTCTTGGAACCCTTGGTGCTATGTCTTCACTAAATCTTGCTCCAAATGCAATAATAATAATAATAATAATAATAATAATAATAATAATGTAAACTCGCTTCCCTTGGCTTTCCACTGATGCGAACAAGTTTTGATATGCTTCTTGAAGTAAATAAGAAGTGAGAAGTAAATAGACGCCTGGAGTTGTATGATAAAATGTGTGCACAAAAATGTGTTAAATTCAGAAATAAGTAATGTTTATCTATCTATCTATCTATCTATCTATCTATCTTTCTATCTATCTACCCATCGTTGATTCGCTGATGGGAAAATACTTTGTAGAAATACTGTAGGTAAAAGGTTAAAACTCAAAATAAGCCGTGACACTCTTTCATTTGTGCTTCATGAGGTTTTGTGGTGGCTTGTTGATGCATTACTGTCGTTTCTGTGTCTCCTGCACCCTCTGTCTATATGCGGTAAACTGTCACGTTCATTGGTTCTGTTGGGTCGTATGCGTCGAATTAAGCTCTAGGTGCTGTGACATAATCTCGCACCACATAACTGCTCATAACTTCACTTCTTACCAACATTGTTTTTCATTTATGATGCAGATTTAACATACAGGCAGATACCTACCTACTACTGATATTTTCTTCAATTCTGTACAGCCAGTTTTGTGTGATGCTGTGACAAAATAAAAAAATATATATATTATATAATATACTGTATAATATATAACATTTTTGACAGTACCATGGTGCTTATGGAACTTTACTGAAATAGTACATGTACCTGCTACTCTATAAAATCCTATTGTAATGTCTGAAATACCATGGTAATACTATGGAATATTATGGTATGTACGTACTATAACTTACCATAGTAAACTCTATGTAAATGTAACATGACGCTGTATAATCACCGCAATCTCAGAGCCGAATACAGGACCAACCACATCAGTGTCACTGAGCTGGAGCTTCATTAAGAAGCAGGAGAGTAGCAGATCCTCCCTTTCCTGCCACCTCATAATGGGACAACTGGGTTTAAAGTTTATCTCACACCAAGTGTCAGTGCTACAGTATAAGCTGAAATCAACTTACCCTGTCTATAATAACAGAGTGTTTTTCCCCTCCTCCCGATGATTCAGCAGTTCTGGGGAAAGTAGATAAGGATCACTTTATTGGCTTTTTTCAAAGTACAGTTTATTGTATTCTGAAGTATCTTTTGTCATCTAGTTACACTTTTATTGTACGGAAATTCAGTGACTGCTTTGGAAAAAAAATCATATGACTGACATGCTGAGGTTAAAAAACGAATGAAATGTCAATAATAATAATAATAATAATAATAATAATAATAATAAAACATGGATTCTGACATAAAAAAAACATTGATAAAGCCTACCATCAGCTCTCTCTCTTCATGCAACAAATGTATTGTACATTAAAGTGTATTACCAGGTGAATAATTTATTGTTTAACAGCTCGTGATTAGTGGTTAGTGTACGCAGCACTTTCTGTAACAGTCATGTTTATTTTTGGTCACAGCTTTAATTATGATCATAATTACTGGCCTCGTTGTTGATGTCCCAGTTTATAGTCAAGTTATCACATTATAAAGTAAGTACACAAAGTTAACTATGCTCAAGCTGATAATTGACTACTGTTGAAAAGATGTTTATTATCTTTTTCCTCAATGTTCCTCTCCTTGTTGATGTCGAGACTACCTACTTAGTTGATTAAATTGAGACCACATTTCCTTCTTTTGTAAGTGAACTGAAAATGAACACGAATTGCACTATATGTATATATATAATACTTATTTATTATATAAAGGTAAAACAATACTTATTGATTTTTTTTGCAGAAAAGCTATGAGCTTTTGAGGTCAAGGGTCGCTCGAGATCTCCCACTCCAGTGCTGATGGTTTTGTGCTTCCAGGTTTGTGGAAACAGTTTGGGAAAGAATCGGATATGGGAGTAATGCTCGGGTGTCCGCATACTTTTGGTCATATGCTGTAAATAATCTGATCTGATCAAATGTAAAGTAGCTTAGCAGCGAGGGCAGGAAGAAATTATAAAAACACACAGATAAGTGAAACCACAGAAAAAAAAATAGTTTCATTTCCTAATGGGAATTAGCCTAGTGGTTTCCATTGAACATTTTCCCATCAGGGTCTACTCTAACAGTTTCTAAACACACACATTTTTGTTTCGGTTACAAATGCAGGACATATCACACATGTAATTAAATAAATTGTCATTTCTACACTATAAACTCTCTAGATCTGTGTTTTCTTTTTCTTATTCTTTTTATGGTGTCAAGAGTAGAATTAGTGGATATGTGAACATCTAAACTTAACACAGAGGTTAAACCTAAACCAATTACACTAATTGTCGGTCGCAGCATGCGTGAGAGTAAACAACACTTTGTCGCCTTAGTAACTGTTTCTAAGTCATTCTGATCTGCCTCTGTGTGTTGTTTTATTTACACCTAAGGCAATCTATAAAGCTAAGCAATTTCCCTCTGGGATTAATAAAGTTCTTTGAATCTTGAATCATCTTTTAACACAAGGCTGAATTCCAAATCTTTCTCTAACCCCTGATCAAGGGCACTACTTGTTGGGTGGAACAAGGGATTCTAAGTAAATTAGCTTTCCATTTAATTCTATTTTGGATTCAACTCATGGGCACTAGAAGTTAGCTGATATTTCTCATTTCTGTCCACCTCCTCCATGGTTCATTCTCCTCACCTTTTGGCCACGTATTACCTGCAAGAATTTTAAAACTACTTTCGCTTCTGTTAATTACAATAACTGTCTGTCACCTGCTCCATCCTAGTTACACCCATGTGTTGACAAAACAAAATACCTGGTTAAATAAACAAACAAATCATAATCTGTTTATAATTAATGCTGTTTGTGGAATTGTTGTATAAAAGCAATATCACACTTAAGGTCGTGCTGTTGTACTGAATATCAGCACGGTTGTGATATCTTCCATACTCAGGCTGCACCCTCGTGCAATTGTGCACAGGAACATATATGGCATTGTTATTATTATTATTATTATTATTATTATTATTATTATTATTATTTGTATTTTTTTAAGAAACAAAAATTGTCATTTAAGAATTCCAATATTAAGGATTCAATCTTCAGGATTAAGTCATTAAAAGCTCTGGTTCTGGTTCTGTCGTGTCATTTATTTATTTATTTTTGTAATGGCTGAGAAGCAAAACATTTGATGTGATGTTATAGAGAATCATTTCTATATAAAAGCATGTCATTGACTTCTCTATTATAATGCACCACATTGTTAACCTTTTAGCAAAAGCTCATCATCAGACGGTCATCACCATCCTGATACACCTTTTAATTCTTATTGTAAAACCGTTAAATATGTGCCGAAGCACTTACGCATCACCTGATAATCTAATGTGACCTTTTTAAAGTAAGATAAATAGTACAACTATTAAAACACACACATGAACAATGACTGCAGTTTACAATTTACGATCACAATAGTGTCGAATAGCAACTCGAACATGTTTTCCAGGGCTTTTTTTTTTCAGCAGGAAAGCAGAAGTGAGTGTATGAACAACTGGAAGACTTCTTGATAAAAATGAAAGAAAGAAAAAAAGGAGGAAGTAAACATAACAAAAAGTATGAGGATTTTTTTTTATTTATGTTGTTTATGTATATATATATATATATGTATGTATTTCAAAATCCCTAATACTATATCTGCTGAATAAAGATATATGCACACACACACACACACACACGCATACATGCAGCTTGCCTACAGTAACTTATTGTACACACACACATAATTTCACATGCATACACACACACACACACACACACACACACGTCTGCCCCTGGGCACAATCCCACTGTGTGCCACAACCCACCCAAGACCACAGACACACCCTTTACCACATCTTCACGCACACACACATACACATACACACTGATCTCTGATACCACACCCAAACCCAGGGCATCTACACACATCACACTTTTATTTGAAAAAAAAAACAAAAAAAAAACACACCACAAACATTACTCACATCACACTCCTCTCTGGGCAACTCACAAGAACAATGACCTCCGTAATGTAGCCCTAAGCAACACGAGTCTAACAACTGCATCATAACTTGTTATGATATTACGGTATTAATTATTATTTTTTATTCATTTTTAAGAAGTATGACATACGACAGATGTGAAACCAGGCCAGGGGTAGCTCAGTGGTTAAGGCATTGGACTA
>JAQKPX010000015.1:4912835-4923235 GCA_030068255.1 Clarias angolensis | reverse complement strand
TAGAATGTAGAAAATAAATCACTAAACAAAAACAAAGAAATTTGCAAGTGACCCCAAACTTTTGAACGGTAGTGTTTCACTACGCGATTGACTCCACATTCAGTCCCAGTCACGGAAGCACTTTTCAGTAAAGAACACACATCTGATAATGTGATGTCGTCTTAAACAACACTTTCTCTACTAGCTAGAAAAGCTAACAAGCTTCTAACACAAGGCCGTATCCCAAATCACTCTCTAACCCCTGATCAAGGGCACGACTCGGTGTGTTGAACAATTGATTGTACACCCTGATGCACTAGCTTTCCAGTTATTTGGGATTTAATTCAAGAGCCCAGACGTAAACAGAGCTGATATTCTCGTGCCAACTCCACCAGGCGCAGAGAGAGATATGTGTCGGTGGAGCAAAATAACTGTTTAAGGAAAAAATAAATCATAATCTGTTGATAAATGGTGTTTGTGGAACTGTGGCATAAAAGCAATATGACTTTTAAGGTAGAGCCGTTGTGCTGGATATCAGCACGGCTTTATCTTCAGTACTCAGGTTGCACCCTCGTGCCTACACCCACACCACAGTCATGCTGATATTCATTACAACAGCATGACTTCTTGCTTAATATAATACAATGTTGAGGAATTTCTTGGATGCTAAAAAAAAAAAACTCAAGTCAAGTTTCTGTGGCTTTAAATAGACGTTTCACACATTAGATGTTTGCCATAGGTTAGTTCTACGCTTTTTGAGACCCACCTACAGTTTCCTCACCTAGAGTAGTTAACCTGAGGTCACCAAACTCTGACCTCTGACCTCCTTTCTGTCTCAGGTTCGCCGATTTCATCGAGGGTTCTCCGCATCTGATGTCCAACGAAGTCTCCGTCCACGCTCAGGAATACGGCGAATCGCTGCTCGAAGACGATCTCTTCTCCACAGACGAGGAAGACGAGGAGGAACTATTGGAGACGGACGACGACGACAAGAAACCTAACACGTCTTCACTGTGGGGGAACGCAGAGAGAAAGAATTGAGAAGGTGAACCTAAAACTGCCGTAAGTGCAGAAGAGATCTTCCGACTCTCAAAACTATCAGGACACGAAAATGTGAAGGTGCGACACCATGCGTCAGGTCAGACTGGCAACGCAGAGATGATTGTACACCAGCTTAGAGATGTTACAGCACTGAGCTGCTTCTTCTTACTGTAAGGGTTTGTTTTTGACCTTTTTTTAATTATTATTATTATAATGAAGAGGCTACAGATAACAGTAACACATGGTGTGTTGTATTAAACCGGAGCCATAATTATGGTTGAAGAGGATTGATTTCTTTTTTTTTTAATGGTTTGTTCTGAATTGTTTTATTCTGCTGCAGGCATATGTTTATGGTTTTTGTGTTTTTTTGGGGTAGAGAAAAATATATGAACTTTTTATTCGCTGCCTTGAGTGCAATTTTCTTTTTTCTTTTTTTTTAAAGTTCAAATAAATAATGAATTGGTAACGGCCATTTTTTTCTAAAGCTGGTTTTGTGAACTGCAGTTGTTTCTTCTGTTTGCTATTTAAAAAAATATATTTTTCTTTACACAACACAGGATGAACACTAGGTGGCAGTAACATCTTTCAAGCACAATAGCATGTGTAAATTCTCCAGTTTCATTTAAATGGCCAAAGGCAGGCAGGTAGCTGGATTACTGTGTGTTCGGCTCGGTGCCCTGTGATGGACTGATTACAGGTTATGTTACCGTCTAACGTCCATCGACCCCGGGATAGACTCCACTTCCTCTTCAAATTCCAAGCGAGATGATCAAGAAGAAATAATGAACAAATTACATGAAACGGTGCAGATAAGCGAGAATCAAAAGAGTCTGATTGCTGGCTTCATGAATCAAAATAAAAACTAATAAGCATTTTTTATCATCATCATCATTTTAGCCATCAGTTAATTCTGTAAGGAGAAGATGCGTTGCTAAGGACCCAAGCCTTCAACCTACTGGTGCGCACACACACTTGCACTATGTGAGATTGGGAAACAATAATCAGCCTACAGTGTGTGTCTTTGGGACTGTGGGAGGAAACCCACCAAACTACACACAGACCAGAGAGAGATTCAAACGCAAAACCCTGGGGGTTCAATTCAACTTTGTCATTGTGTAAAGTGCATGTATAAGGCCAATGAAATGCAGTTACCATTTAACCAGAAGTGCATAAGTGGCCTATTTACAATAAATAATAATAATAATGTGATAAATTAAAGTATGGGGTCCATATGTACAGAAGGTGTCGTCTGTAATAAGTTATAGGGTTTATACAGTAATAAACAGTATAACTGTGCAAGCATTATGTACTGGATAAGACATGTCAAGAAGATAACATGCTCAAATAAACATGATGTACATCTGTACATACAGTATATACAGAATAAATGAGTGGAACATACAGTAGTGCAATGATGGAGGAGGCAAAGGTGCAGACTGGATAAAGCAGACTGAAAGTGACAGTGCAGTAGTGTACTTGTTAACATTCCAGCTATTCTTTAACACTCCACAAGGTGGCGATAAAAGCTATCGAATCCTCAGACTATTTCCAAAGTTAACCCATGAAAGAAGGTGTCAAATTTCTCATGTTGTTTTGTGCAATAGCACCCCTAGTGGCAATGTTGAGACTGCAGCTCGCACTTAGACACGTGTATAGCTACAGTAGCATTGCATAGATCAAAGTGTCTGCATTCTTATGGACCAGTACTAATACTGGACTGGACTAATACCTTTTTTCTAAAACATCCACAATCATGACATTGGCTCTCGCACTCATCCCGGACACCCATGGACACATTCATACACACTACATATTTACAATATGTTTCATTCTTGGACAAGTCACATTAATAATAAGTCACTTTCATGCATATTTGCACACCCCCCAGTCATTTTTCTTTATTTACAAATTCCATATTTTCTATATATTTTTTTCTATTGCACAGAATATTTTATTTGTACATAAATATTTTTTACTTTATTTTACTTAATTTTTTTTTTTGTATTTCTTTTTTATTTATATTTATTTCTTATAAATAAGCTTGACTTTTAAGGTCAATGGCGGTCGTGTAAGCATTTCACTGCATATCGTACTGTGTATAACTGTGTATGTGACAAATACAATTTGAATTTGGACCATGTTTCAGCTCTTGGGCTGCCATGAAGAAAGCCCAGGTTCGATTCCCAGCCAATACTGAAGACTCCGTCATTATGGGGTTGCATGGCATTAGTGCCGTCTCAGGCTTGGATAAAAATAAGAAGGGAAGGGCACCCAGTGTAAAACCTGAGTCAAATTAAAAAGTGTGGCTTTTAATAGATAGGCCGATGTAAGGCCCCTTAACAGGAGAAGAACAACGTCTTATTCTTCTTTATTTTATCCAGGTAACTAAAACAGCAGCACGCTGTTACCATTTAAATGCTTATTATGTTTATTACAAGGTCATCTGAAGTTTTCATATTTTGTTTCATAGTGGATCTACACATCAGTGCGACCTCGCACTTCCAGGGTCGAGGGTTCGATTACCACCTCGGGTCTGTGCGCATGTGCCTGGTGGGTTTCCTTTGAGTGCTCCAGTTTCCTTCCACAGTCCAAAGACATGCAGCTTGGATTAATTGGCGTTCCAAAATTGCCCTGTGTCCCCTGCGATGGATTGTCCCCCTGTCCAAGGTGGACCCCGCCCTGTGCCCTAAGTCTTCCGGGATACGCTCCAGCCTATCCCCCCCTGCCCACCCCCACCGTGACCTTGTATACAGGATAAAGCCGGTATAGACGATGGAAAATTACTGATTCTACATGTCACCTTCTGTAGTGGACTTCTGTATTTGATTTGCATTTCTGTGCCTGTGATCATAGACGGTCTTCTCCAGACGCTGTGTCTATTTGGTGGTCAGTCTTAGCAAATATGGGCATTTCATCTCGTTTCCCCTGCATGTTTTAGATCTCATACCACAAAACCTTTCAGTTCTCACTTCTAACATGCTTTCAGGCTGTGACAAAACATCACCACTCTCACACGTTTAACTCCCCTATGTGGCAATAAAACCCGACTCCTTTTTCCCCCTCAGCGCGCATCAAGCAGCAGATTCAACCTCCGTTCCCTTTTAAACACCCCAGCTCGGGCTGAGCACAACCAGCTCACACATGTATTCAAATGTGTGGTGATGGTGACCTTCAGACATCAAGAACAAGCTCTTCTGCTAATGTCCAGGAACCATGAGAAAGCAGAAATCTCTCACACTATCGCCTTTGTGCCGTTCCGCTCAGCTTTTGCTTTTGCTTTCCTTCCAGCTGAGATTCACTCGGCACTTCCTCGTGAACTTCGGTGGCCTCTGCGCGATGCAAATTTTCCTTGCGGGCCCGTCACCTGATCATGGTTTTGTAGTAGAGTGAAGGGGGGGAGGGGGGGGGAGTTGTGCGTTTTGCATGTTGTTCCCTGGTAAAGAAATGCGTGTTTGACATGCGATGCAAATGGAAGAAGCAGACGGGAACTCGTTTTTCCTCTCGCCTGCTTTTCTTTCCTGGGAGAGCCGCGAGACAGGAATGGGGATTCCCATCCGCATGGAGCTGGAAACGGGCCAACCTCGAGTAGCGGCAGCATGTAAAACACTCGGATTTTCCCAGGGACAGACAGGTGGACCTGGGCAGGTAATCCAGCGGCACATGTGTACTCCCCCTCTGATCTGATGTACCACAGATGTGAGTAATGTGGAGCTGGTGGGCGTGTTGGGCTTCCTCCTGGTGTTTTATTACGCCCACTTGCTGTTTGGACATGAGGTTCCCTTTTGTGGTCAGAGAGCGTAGGGAGGATTCCCTCGTTAACATGCAGGATGTTGTGATGACTGTTGCAAACACTAAGAGTTACTTGGTTACAATTAATAAATAGTCATCTATTCAATGACGATAAGTAATTAGGAGGGTTTTTTTTTGTTTGTTTTGCAAAATTTAGTTTGGTTTTCATTCTTTCATCTTCTATACCTTCTGCGTATCCCAGGATACTTTAGGCATGAGGCAGGGTGCAAACCCTGGGCAGGGCAATTTGGGAACACCAGTTAACCTGATCTGTATGTCTTTGGATTGTGGGAGGAAAGCGGAATACCTGGAGGAAATCCACCATATACACACACACACACACACACAGACACCCGAGACGGGAACCGAACCTTTGACTGTGGAGGTGCGAGGCCACAGTGCTAACCACTACGCCACTGTGTCGCATTAGACAAGTTTCATTGCGTTTTAAATAACTTTTTATGCAGCTCATTAAGATTATACTTTTAATTCAACAATAAGCTTTATTACTTGATGTGTGCACAAGGGCCCAAGTACTGAAGCTTTCACAGACGTTCAGATAATTAGTAAAGCAGGACGACCTTAAGTGTGATGTTTTTTTAATGACAGTAAAATCATCAACAGATTATGATTTGTTTCTTTATTTTTTTTTTAATTACCAGTTATTTTGCTCCACCAACACACATCCTTCCTCCAACTGGCAGGACCAACTTAATTAATCGTGACTGGCAGAGCTAACAGTACAGTCCTGTAAATCCTGTAAGTTTCTTTTTACATATCCACATATTCTGATTTAGGATGTTACTACATACTAGGTAGTGCCCTTGATTAGGGGTTAGAAAGCCACTTGTTTTGGAAGCTAGTTGGCTTTGAAGATCGCGTTAGGTTTAAATAAAACAACACGGAGGCAATTTAGAAAGACTTGGAAGCAATTATTAAGGAAACAAGATGTCTTTTCTTGTCTATAAGTGCTTCTGTGACTGGTTTTGAATTTCGGGTTTTAGCGGTTAGCTTCTCTCTCTCTCTCTCTTAGTACTGTGACCTATTTTCACGCACGCTTGACTGACAGTTAGTGTAATTGTAGAACACCTGTGATGCGGAGTGATGGGTATAGTTAAACGTTCCAGTGCTGTTACGTTCTATTAACACAACTTGTGGAATACCTCTCGTCCAATCGGATTGATCGGTCAGAACTGACAGCTGTATAATAATAATAATAATAAAAAAGACTATTTATTGACAACGGACACGTTATGCTGTTACTGTATATGAGGATTTATAATCAACAGTATGGTACATACAGTACATCATTCAATCTCCATACTTGAGCTTAGTAGATAACTAATCAAAAGAAAAGAAATGATTATTAATCTTTAAATGAAAAAAAAAAACGGTGAAAAGACACGATTTGTCATGACCTTTTACATTCATGGCTACAAATAAATTACATTCTGTAGTATCTGAAACAGTACACCATGTTTTTTTTTCATCACCATTAAGAACCGTCGCTGTAGAATGATACGAGTTCTAGAGTTTGCTGCAAATAAGAGTTTCAGCGGCATTCGATTGTTCCTGCAACAACATCCTCCAGAATTACAACCGATACTCAAAACTAGTCCTGTTGTATAACATTTATATAATATTTATACACATGAAGGTAAATGAAAAACATGAGATGAAAAAAAAAAAAAACAAGGCACTTCAAAGGTGAAACAAATTAAGAGAGGTGAAGGTTTCCAAAAGAAGCGAGCTGGCTTAAATATATAGCACTGACAGTTAAAAAAAATTTAAATTAAAATAAAAAAAACATTGAAATTAATGAATCACTTCTTATTGTCTAACATTTATTGTGAAGTGCCTATTGTGATTTAACAGGCCTTTTTATGAGAAGGAGAGAATTCAGGTTCAGGAATGTGGAACTGGACAGCAATGTCAAGACAACATACTTTTTATATTCTAATAATAAAGCACACACCGCCTGCAGTGGGCCTTTCATCACTCAAACATAAACACTCAGACTGGGAGTGTGCAGTATCCTGATCACTCTGACCAGAGATAGCTAGACTGTGCAGATAGTCTCCTCTTAAGTTCGGGGAAACACATGAACACTAATCTAGACATGTACGCTCGACTGCTTTCATACATGTTTAGTACTTTGCAAATGTCTTGAACCGTCTCTCGTCATTTTGCGTGCAAAGAGTCAGATTTTATTGTGTTTTTAATGATGGTGGCTTAAGACTTTTGCACAGTACCGTACGTGTATGTATCTCACTTGCAGAACACGGAATTCTGACCCGACCCCGCCCGCTCCTGAAAGACTTGTGACCCGACCCCGCCTGATCACTTCCACAGAAAGTTCAATCAATCCCACCCGCTACTGGAGTGCGTCATGCCCAATCTTATTCATTCTGGCGGAAAAATTCAACCAATCCGCCTAGCTCCTCGAAGACTTCTAACCAATAGTAGTCGCATAGGACTACGGAAAGCTGAACCAAACCCACTGCCATCCAACAGACATTTTGACCATTCTTCGACCTTCCGCCCATTCCCATTTTGACAAAAATTTGCCCGATCCCACATTACCTACAAATGTTCTAACCAATTTCACTCTTTCCTACAGAAGGCCTGACCAATCTCACAAATTCCTTCCTTGAACATATATGTGATGTCATTCAATAAACCCAACAGGCTCTATTTGGCAAAATATTAATGAATGACTTTAAACTGAGATCCTGACCAGAAAAAGGCATTTACTAAAAATGAGCAAATGAATGTTGCACAGTGTCACTCACAACACCTGCCTCATGAAGCAGCAGCAGTATACACTCCCAAATTAATGAACTTAAAAAAATAAAAATACCCCCCCCCCCCCACCCAGATCTTTTCAATTGGATCTTGATGTTACTGTAGTATTGTGCATTACTGTTACAGATATCGGACGATTATCGTTAATCATTCGACTCACTGAATTTATGACTCGGGAGGTCGGGGTTGTGCCTATTTATCAGCTCAGTTACTGGATTCTGCCTCACTGTATCTTTTGCATAAAGGTTTCTATACTAAATGAATAAATAAATATATAGTTCACCTGTATGCAAAGTAAATTCATGGTCTGAAATAGATTTCCAGAGAAATAAAAAATAAAAAAAAAAGAATTTAAAGGAAACAACAACAACAAAAAAGCATTAATTGCCGCAAGTCCTTTTCCTTAAAGTCTTCGACGTTCAGTTCTGTGCTGCTTCTTTACCATCAGCTTGTATTTAAATTAAAAAAAAAAAAAAAAAAGGCATTAAAACCAAGAGGCAGAAACGGGTTTTCTTCACTCCTGTTCCCTTTAACCTTCTGACGTTGGCACTTCAGTATTTATTGATTCCGAACAGACGCACCCCATGGAACTGCGGCAGCTTGGGAAGGAGGACACTAAGAAGGGAGATTGTGTTGATCAGGAAGTGGGTGGCGTCATATTTGGTGTAAAAGCTGGCCAGCATGTATCTAAAAGAGGACAAAAAAAACAAGTAATTATATTATTATATTACTATTAAAACTAAGGTGAAATGTATAATCTGTGATTACGAGATGGAAACTTTATGGTTGTACATGTTTTTAACCAAATTTTTTAAAGCACATAATACTGTGTTAAAAAATCTACAAAAGGAGAATTAACTTTTTAGCAAAATTGACTTTTTAGCCTTTTTGGTGTATGTAGAGGGATCTCCAGTGTGTGTGTGTGTACCAACAAACGACTGTGTGACCTCATAAGAACAAGCCCCTCCCCTGGTTTGTGGCTCCGCTCTGCTGTTCTCTGGAAGTCATGACTCAGCAGTAGCTCATTTACACAGACACTGACGGTGCATTTGTTAAGTAAAATGAAGGGGCTTTGAGGTTTAAAATAATAAATTATCTGAAGGGTGTCTAAGCTGGCGCATTAACACTAAAGATGGAAAACACTATACGATCCGATTATCATCACGATACCTACTTTATTAATATTGCGATTCTGTAATTATTAGATTATTAATTCAACACAATTAATTAGTTTTTTCTTCTGACTTTGTTATAATTTTATGTCCTTGAACTGTCAAAGAAGTTGAAATAACGCAAAAGTTTTTATACCTTGGCTTCACAAGTGAATTGAACATTAAAGTAATTAAATCTAGCTCGTTCCTTAAAGCATTTGTTTTCTCACTTAAAAACCAAACGCAGCGTTTAAACGATACAAACTAAACTCAAATACTAAAGTTTAACATTTAACTTTAAATTAAATTTTTTTAAAAGATACGTTTTACTATAGCGTGCTCGATTTCTAATGCGCGTGTTTCGAGACTAAATAGTGCTCGTGGGATTTTAAGACTTTAATACAAGAATCCTCACACAGAAGAAACGTGATCCATAACTGAATTGATTTTTCTCCCATCTCTATTTCTCACACACACACACAGTATTTAACTTGTTATAAGAAGCAGTAAAATACAGGACCTTTAAATTCTCCAATATGATTGATTAAAAGGTATTGCCTCAACAGAAAAACAAATCCCCTAATCATTCTAATACATTATTGTTTTTACAGAAGCAGCTACTTCACAGACTTGACGAGTCAGCACTTTGTGTCAAAAAACATGACAAGCTGCATTTTTCAGGCGGGTACCACAATTTGAAATGTAACTCCTTAATTGATAAAGCCATTAATTACCAAATTAACGTGGTATAAAGTGGAATAAAAGACATCAACTATGCAGTAGAATTTCCCCACCTGCTTTGTATGTTTGTTATTGTCCTACCACCATCAAGCTTAATTCCTCACTTTTTTTTAGTAACATCTAAAATATTGCAAATAAAATCTGAAGCATTCACTCTTTAGATAAAATAAATTTTAGCTTCAGCCATTTTTCCCCGCACTGTACCTGCATTTGTTTTATAGTAACATCTTAATGCAACCTGTTACACCCAGATGCTGAGTTTCTCACAAAGCTCACAAGGAGGCTAACAGCTAACTCACAGCACTATGGGGGAAATGGTGAGGAATTTTCTTGAGGATGTGAACTGGATGCCGTTATCCATCTGTTCCCAGTGAGTGAGCAGCCGGGCTTTGCCCTGGTCTGGCGTCTCAAACGGAGTCCCCTTCACCGTGTGGAGGAACACGTACATGGCCTGGAAAATAAAACAACACGGTCAGTCCTCGACTCCAAGACATTCGCTGACGGTTTTTAACTTACTTCCTGAACAGCACGGTATTTACACAGGGCTGAATCCTATTCGCTCTCCGTTCTTGTATATCGTAAATGTCTCACACGCACACACTAAAAACTAAAACATATACTAATGTCTGATCAGAGACAGGCATACACAGTTGTACTTGGGATGTAACTTACTGTATTAGCTAATTAAACCTAATGCATTGATTAAATCTGTTACAACAAAGACTCTGAGAACAGTGTGATTGCTACAAAGACGTATACTAGAAGTGTGTTAAGCTCAAGCTAAAAAAAACATTTAACAATAAATTCTACACTGTAAAATATGTATTTAATTACAAACTGCCTAACAAACTCTGACATTTACCTTATGCTAATAAACAATAATAATAATAATAA
>JAQKPX010000015.1:4902039-4912735 GCA_030068255.1 Clarias angolensis | reverse complement strand
AGAACTCCAACTAAAGGTGCAGAGTAGTACAGAGAGGAAACATGTTGAGAAGATGGTGTGTGTGTGTGTGTGTGTGTGTGTGTGTGTGTGTGTGTGTGTGTGTGTAAGTGCCAGATAAGTGTTCGAGAGACAGAACAAGACAAGATCAGGGAAGGGAACATTAAATGTTTTTAAGGAAGACTGGACTGGAAAATCGGCTTTAAGAGGCCAGAAAGATAAGAGAGAATGAGACCTATGTGACCTACTAGATTCCAACCACCATTAAACATCAAAGTAGTTGTGGAAGTACTGTCCATTTTTTTTATGATGCCACTGCACCAAGCATTTAAGTGATAATTCCAGGTTCAGTCATTTAAAATCTCCTCAGCTGTTTTCTTTGCTTGATCCAGATCAATATTTCGACGTTTCTGAAACGGCGCTTTTTTAAAATTATTATTATTATTATTTATTTGGCCATGCAGTGTATATGAGAAAAAATCTAGCCATAAGTAAACCAGATGCATCTTGCGTGGACTGACCAGATTGTGAATGACGTTGGTTAAGGTCCAGACGATTGGCACGCTGACAAACGGGATGCTCAGTAACACGATGTGCAAGACGATGGTCAGCAGCAGGTAGGTGAGCCAAATCCCCCTGCTGTTCATCACCCGCGTGTTGGGGTTCACCTCGCTGTGAGCGACGCCCACATTCATTTTGCAAACGCTGTAGAAAAAGCGAGAGACAAAACAACAACAAAAACAGTACTTCAGAGACCCAAGGGAGTGTATATTTGTATTTCTGCTCTCTAATGGCCTTTATAATTAGTTATTATGAAATAAACTTCCATAAACATTCCAGCTGCACACGCATCAAACATGTTTATACTGAAATATTTCTAATGTGATTAATGATTTATTTCTACTTCAATGTCATATCAATAACAAATTCAGGATCAAATTTATAAAAGGCATTGTTTCAGATGCTGGACTGAAGTGTTCTGAGTTACACCACACACTTGGCTCCAGGTGACGAGTGTGATGACGTCGACCCCGGTTTTAGCACAAAAGCCAAAGCGCTGGAAAGCACTTGAGCAAAGTGCACAGACGACAAGGTGACAGAGCTGAACAGATTAAAGCGCTGCTGCATCACATGAGGTAGCTGCAGTGGAATTGTGGGTAATGTGAGAAATCATTAAACACACTTCGTGCCACGTCAGTGAGCCAAAAATGGAAATTTATTTTTACAAATCGTCGTTGTTAGTCTTTCAGTTGCTCCCTCAGGGGGGTCGCCTCATCCGATCCGCACTACACCTTTTTAGGTTTTACGCCAGATGCCACTCCTGATGCCACCCTCCCATTTTATCCGGGTTTGGGACCGGTACTGCATACTGTGGCTGGGGTTTGGAAATCGAACCCGGGACTTCTGCAAGGCAGGTGAGAAACCTACCACTGAGCCACCAATGCCCATGTTGTTTACACAATAATCAGGAAATCTGATACACACATATGGATTTTTTTCTTTTTATGACGTCAGCAAAGTCTGTTAGATTAGGGAGAGTACTACAGGATCTGATGAACGCTTTGATTTTGAAAATAACTAGAATTTTTTTAATATTACGGGATGGAATGTTCTGGAATTTATTTTTTACGTCACTGCTCGTTCGACTTGGACCTTCGGCATCATTTTACAAACTAACTTGTGCACGTGCGATGGTTTAATGACACACTTAGGGTACTTCCAGAGTTATACCTATACGTAGTATGTAGCGCTACATTAACAATTATATTAACTACCTTCTAAATCACTTAAAGAGGCTAGTTAGCTAACAAGCCTTGCTAACAAACTCGTAAAGCGGCTCCCTGAATTGACACTCAGCACTGAATTTCACACTTGACACCATAATCTGTGGCTTAACATTCAATAAAAGCGATACATACACTTTAAATGTAAAACCAGACAACTTAATTGAGTAAATAACTAAATAAGAAACGTTACCAGAAGACAAGATACCCACCTCGGCTGTAACCAGGAAGTCACGAAATTCCCCCCTTAGCCCCGCCCCCTGCTGTTTCTAATTGGTCGCGGGTTCCTGATTTGTCCAATATCTTCGCTTGCAAAACTAGCCATTAAAAATAAAATATATACTTTTCATTTGATATTTTTTTATTTTATTTTAATATAACATTTGCATCTATATGCTTTATATCATGGATCATAAACTAACACTAAACTAAAAAATTATTAAGGACCCCGCTCGGGTCCGCCTTATGCAATTTCTGATTGGTCGGGTTGACCTGTCTATTTTCTTTCCTATGTTTTGATTGGTCCGGTATCCAAGGTTCGTGAGCGAAAACTAGGAAGTAAAATTTACTTTTATATTTATTTTTTTTTCTTTGTTCTGTTTAATACAATGATTTGTGATATATATTCATTCATGTTAGAATATTTAAAAATATCTATTTTTTTACTTTTGTATGTTTTATACATTGCGAGGTTTATTGTTTGCATTTCCACTTCCGCATTGTGTTTCAGGCCAAACAGGAAACAACAAGCTCATTTTCAAACATGGTCCTTTAGATCTTTTTTTTTTTTTTTTTTACTGTCTTTAAGCACATTTTAAAAATTAAAGGTTGTGTTCTATAATTGATCCAGAACACCTTATGTGACGTAATAAATGGTTTCTTTATAATGTATCAGGAAGCCATTCAGATATAATGGGAAAGTTTTTGGAAAGCACACCTTCCTCCTCTTCTTACCGACTTTGACTGCAGATTGGGAAATTCAGTCCTATTGACATTGTCATTTCCTTATTGGTGCACTGCGAGGCTCAGGACCGAGTTCCTCTATAGGTAATGATTTCATAGGAAGTGCAGTTAAAAAAGAGGGAAAAGTACACGGAAGTGAGCATTTTGTTGATCACTTTATTAAATACATTTTAAAAAGTTACATTGTAACATACTGTAATGGCCTCAGCACATATCAAACTGATGGATCAATAAATAACAATAAATATTGTTCAAATAAATATCTTAATAAATAAACAATATATTATGCAAACGCAAAGAACTTTTTTCAAAATAAGTTATCCTTATAGATATACTATTCAATTATTCAATTGTCAGAAGTTATTCAAAAGTCAACCTATGAGAACATTTCTTCAAAATGCAGCAGGTTTAACATGATCACGATAAATAATCGTTAACCATTCAGTGTTTCCATCCCTTCAAGCTGACTGCTGAAGAGAAGACAAATGGCTAAAAACACGAGCTGTCACGACGGAGAACGAGAACAGACGCTCGACGCTGTCGCGGCACAGGTATCCCTCGGCCATCCAGTTATCCATCATCATAGGTGTCAGAGTCTCAGACGGCTCCTGTGTTTAGAATGTAAAGTTAGCTGGAATAATGCATCGATTACAAATTGAAAGAAAGATAACAGATGATTTACTTCTTTTAACTCCAACAGATGGAGAATGTGTTTTTTTTTTTATATTTAATGTTTAAATTTAAGCTTATATTTAATTTGTCCTAGAACATTAATCAAATCCAACACACACCCATCACTTCTACCTCAAGACTGACTTTTCTTGTATCATAAAATTCCTTATTCTCAATTTAAAGACACTTAAAAAAATGTTTTTTTAAAGAAACGTTACCTTAAGTGTCTCCAGGATTTGTTCTGCCACGTCAGCTATATCTGTAGCATTTGCTCTCCACTTTTCACAGTTAGTGTTTTGGCCTTTAAATATTCCACTGTCCCCAAAGATCCTGCTATAGTTCTTTAGAGCAAGAACAACCCTGGACAGGCAAATCTGAAATCAAAGAAACCGATAAAATGAATCAATAAGCCAATATATTATTGTATTAAATATATAATGATTGGTGAAATACATTATGTTGTATTCTAACATTTAAACCTGCTAAGCTCTAATGCAACCTAACTATGTAATGTACGCTGAATACCATTTGCTTTATCGTTTAATGCACTGGGCTACTGATCAGACCGTTAACCCCTTAAAATTCTCAGCTGTATCTTGTCTCAACCATAAGTCATTAATAAGAGCAAGTGGACAAGGAAGAGGATTTACCTCTGGTTTGGTCTTAAGACTATCAGGATCACAATTATCCTCAGGTCTGATCATCATTGGAGGGTCGCTGACTGCAGCCACCTCGTTCGGGGTCTCGACCTGAAGAAGGCAAAAAAAATACTTATTATATTTCCAACAGATCTTTTTAAAATAACAAAATAAGTATGTGTGTGATGATATTATTTTTGTAACCAAAAAATTCAATTAGAATTTTAATGTACATAGTCATACAGTTCATACAGTGAAAATCCTTTTCACTATATCTTAATCATAATCATATACCATTGCACTTTTTTCAGTATCATTTACCTATAAAGGTGTATGTAAGGACAATGTACCTTACACAAAGCTAAGACACCATTATGTACCTTAAATATAAAGGTACCTCATATGTATTCCACAAACATGCATGATTAAAGCTGAACAAAAAATATGCAAAAGATATAAAGGGAACAACATCAGTGATTTTTTTTGAGTGTATCTTTTAACTACAATTTCAAAGCAAATTTAAATGTGTACTCTACAATTAACCACTAAGAACTGTATATAATGCTTTAATTAACATTTAATTGTAATCTAATTAAAAGATACAAGTTACATGCACCTTTCTAGGTCAAATAATGAATGGTATGACAGAAGAAAAAACATTTTGGTATATTTATTTATTTTACTTTATTTCTATGAGAGTGTAATCATAAATATGATCTTGTATTATGTTGATCCAAATCATCCAAATGAAGAAAAAACACACACACACACACACACACACACATAATGACAAACTTGTCTCTGAATTCATGCTGGCACTCACCTCTGCATATAACAGTCTCGCCTTATCGTTGAGGCTCAGTGCCAGGGTCTTACCCTCCGCGTAGTCCGTCTCGGTGCTGCGCGTTGGAGCGCCGAATGCGCACATGAGTACCGCAGCAAAAACTAGCGCCAACTCCAGAAAAGAATGCATGTCAATAATATTTTGTCACTTCGAGCTTAACTTTCTTGATCTCTGAGCTATGGAGCACTGAGGTACCTCTGCATGAGGAGACCTTAATGCTTACCTTATTTATAAGGACGGCGATGAGTCACGTGAGGAGTTTCCCGCCTCCGCAGGCAAAGGTACAGTGTGGGATTCCACCGAGCGCTGCATCGTGTCATAGCTTTCCACGCTAGATATGGTTATGGTGTTAATAATGTTTCTTTGTAGTTGGGAGGAGTTGTCGTCTGGTCATAGTAACGGGATCAATATGTTGTTGTTGTTATTAGTAATAGTAGTAGTAGTAGTTGAAGAAGAAGCAGCATAATAAATCGTAGCAGTGTAATTATAATGAGATGATAAGATCAAACTTTATTAATTCCGGAGGAAATTATTATTATTATTATTATTATTAGTTGTAGTAGTATTAATAATAAAAGTAGTAGTTGAAGAAGAAGTAGAAGAATAAGTAGTGGTAGTGTAATAATAATATGAGATAAGATAAGATAAGATAAGATGAGATAAAACTTTATTAATCCTGCAGGAAAGTATTATTATTATCATTTTTATTAGTGTTATTAGTAGTAGTTAAAGAAGCAGTATAAGAAAGAATAAGTAGTAGTAGTGTAATTATAATAAGAAATCATAAAACCTATAATTAATCCCTGAGGAAATTATTATGATTATTATTAGTATTAATAGTAGTATTAATAGAAGGAGCAGACAAAAATGTAGTAGTCGTGTAATAATTTTAAGATTATATAAACTTTATTAATCCTGGAGGAGATTATTATTATCATTAGTAGTAATTGTATTAGTAGTATTGAAGAAGAAGCAGAACAATAAATAGTAGTAGTGTAATATAAGATAACACTTATAATTAATCCTGGAGGAAATCACTATTATTAATACAGTATTGTTATTAGTAGTAGTAATAGTAGTCATAGTAGTTGTAGTATTGTGATAAGATAAAATAATGTAAGATAAGAAAGCTTCCTCCGTGAGGAAACTATTATTTTATTTATTTATTTTTGTAGTAGTAGTAGTAGTAATATTAGTAGATGAAGAAGAAGCAGAAGAATAAGTAGTAGTGTAATAATAATAAGATAAAACCATATTAATTCCTTTATTAGTTATAAAGGAAATAAATTAATGTTGCTCTTGTTATTATTGGGTTTGTTGTTGGTGATTTTTAAAGTGTTACTCTAAAAGTAAATTTATGTTATTTTACATACATGTATATACATAAGATATACACAGCAAGCAAGAAAAAAAACATTTATTAACTTTTTTTAATCTGTGAGTGTATGGGGTTGTGATTTTGGGCTTGGGATGCTCATACAAACTGAAATGATTCTTTTTATTCAAATTCATGATTTATTAAAGTTTAAACAAGATTAAACAAGTGATGAGATAAAAGAGCAATAATGAGGTTAGGTTTTTGCAATGTTTTCTCAGGACATACTGTATATATAACTACAGTATCACAAAAGTATACTATAGTATACAGTACTACTCCAAAAGTGTCGCAAAAGTCTTCATACTTGGGGCAAATGAAGACTTTTTAGCAACTTTATTTACAAAACATTTACTATATGAGTGTCATTTCTTGTTTTGTGTCTCCCAGTTATGATGAACTTGTGTATCACACCTGCTGCTTTGCATGTGCATTTCCCTTGTGTAGGGAGACTTTCGGGATACTGTAGTGATAAACAGAAATGTTGGATTTGTTTGATCATTCCATCAATTATCATTTTATACTTCAAGAGTGGAAATCTAGTATCTAATAACTAATATGTATAATATCTGTCTAATATGAAATATCTAATATGTATTATATAATATCTTATTTCCAATATCTAGTATCTGATATCTAATAAGTATTATATAGTATCTAATGTCTATTATCTTATTTCCAGTATATAGTATCTAATATCTATTTATATAGATATAATATTAATAATATTAATATTAATTCTAATATTTATTTATAATATCTAGTATATATTATTATATAACTTGTAATATCTAACATCTCATATCTACTATGTTATATCCATTATGAATTATCTAGTATCTAAGGTCTAAAATCAAATATTTATGTTGAATCTTCATACTGTTTGTTTGATTTTGTTATTTTCACAAACCACCATGTTGACAAGATTATGCAATGTTTTATCATTTGGTGTTACATTTGTAAAGAAAGTTTTTTTTAAAGTAAGGGGCTTAATCATCAGTGTTTTGAGTATCGTCCCGATTGTCTTAGTCATTAAATTTTCAAATGGTGAGATATTATCAGCTGACTTATTCGATTATATTTGATGAATAAAGACACATATAGGCTAATACAGTAGTTTAGTCTTAACAGGATAAAATGACCTCATGTCTCTATGACATCCATGGCTGAATGAAATACCCAAGCCTTTTTTTTTTCTTTCTCGGTATCGACATGGCTGTGTAAGGACTGAATGAATTTGAATGACTAATGCAATACACCTGTCACCTGAGGACAAAAACTCAAACCTGCACACCCACATGGGTACAACAGGTCTGGTTTGGAAGTTCTGAAATAATAGTATGAATGATCTTGCATACCGTATGTTCCAAAAAAATCCCTTTTTAATTAAAACGTAAAATCATAACTTCCTGTTCAATTTTAATTCTTGAAGTGTTGTGGTCGCTTTTTGGCACGGCTCCATTGTTGAATTTCAAAACAGGAAATGAGAAGCGAATGACTGTATATTTATGAATAGCTTTGTAAGTTTTAAGTATGAATTATGATGTCATCTGTCATCCGGACTTTTGATTAGTCTCTACCACATTTTCAATGATGACATTATTTCCAGGGTCGTGACCAGGATCAATATTTTTACTCCAAATTGCAGAAATGTGGTTAGATAATATATTGCTATGATACGACTGTACTTTTTGATCTTTCTTATTTTATTATTTCAGTCTTTTATATATTGCTCAATTGCTCTGGTGTAATTTTACAGTGTTAAAAATATTATTTTAGTAATTTTGGTTTAAAAAAAGATCTGTTTGTTTCAGCATCCCAAAAATAGAAAATGTTGCAATATTTTTGAGTTTTTTTGTGTTTGCTTTACTGATTCATAAATTGAATTCAGTTTAAGAACAACAAAATATAGATCTTAATATTAATGAATTGCCTGCAAATGATAGAACTAAGATGTTCATAATTTTGTATGTTATAGGCTTTTAATATATATAAAAAAAAGTTAATTGACCAAACTTACAAAACTGTAACTAAATTGTACCTTACCAAGTAAACATACCTTGAATATAGTTTAATTTTTATCCACTTAAAGAAATAATAATAAGATTACAAGAGGCAAAGATTATATATAAGATTATGAAGCTTAGTTCTAATCAAAATTTACTAAAATTATAGGCAAAAATGTAGCAAGTTTTAGGAATTTACTCCTTGAAAGAAGCAAAATTCTCTGCCAATAGTACAAAGAAATTGTAGGTAAAAATTTTACTAACATTTGTTGTAAACTTATTTTAATTAACTATAGATAGGTTTGGCTAGATTCAAGAATACTTCACTTGCTTAGATATATTTTTTTGCTGTGTGTAACTGTTGAAAGGTTTGACTTGACTAAAAATAAATCTTGCTTTGTGGGTATGCTTTTTATTTTTTTTTACACTACAGAGTGATCCAAAATTCCTTGTACAAATGTGGCAAATTAACACTTTTAAACTAACAAAATGTCTTATAAAATGTTTCATATTTAAATATATTTTTAGATTTTCTTTAAGAGTTTTTTGTTTTGTTTATTTCCCCTATATAGGGACACTTTCAGGACACGTTATTTTATCTTTGAACAAGAGTTTTTATAGACTGATGGTATTCTTGCAATAATACCTAAATTATTGTTGTAATGTAAACTAAAACTGATTTTTACAGTTTACAGTTTGTTTTAGCTAAGACACAAACAGTTTGCAAAATCATGTGCACCTTTTACATATACATTTTTTTGGCATAGAATAGAATATTACATATGCATCTCATCTGCTTGGAATTATAAGGAACATCAATTAATAACTTAATCAATTAAGTTTTCTTTTTCTGAACTTTTCTGATTCTGTGATAACGTGAATATAAGATTTCTTTTTTAAGTGATATGTATTTTTAAACTATTTCTTGAGAAAATAAAAAGCCTATCTGGAGTGTGAAAACTTTGAAGCTCAATATCTGAAAATTGTTCAGAATGCAAATGGAACCTTATAATTCGTAATAATACTAATAGGTTCTGGGAAAAACACTGTAGTTTTATGAGCTGCAGCTTTTTTCCACTCCAAGTACCTGGTGCATATCTTAAAACCCCAAATATACACCAGAAAAAGCCTTCCAAAACTACTGAGTGTCTGACTTCTGTGTCTCAGAGATAGTTGAGTGTGATTTTTGTATACCTTTATATATAGAAAAAAACTAAATTAAAACTATTTTAATTAACGTTTTTTAAATAATGATGTATTTTTATTTTTTTTTGTCATTCTTCATTCAGGTTTCATTCATTCAATTTTATAAATAAACTGGTGTAATTTATTATTATTATTATTATTATTATTATTATTATTATCATCATTTTTTAAATAAAAGTGTCTGCCTCATTTTTTATATACTTGACTGAATTGGTCTTTATTTTGAACTCAAATGAAACATTTAAACTGTTGCGTGTTGAGCCATTGCTATGCCTACAATTCCAACAACATAGTACTGTACATTGATTTCCTCATCTGAAAGTTGCTCAAATATTGTGCTCTTTAATTGTGGTTTTTTAACAGTGTGCTTTGTGGACGCAGGAAATTAGACCACACAATACATGCCTGAGAAGGTCTTGGCCACATTTAAGTTCTGTTTCAGAACTTTCCAGTCAATTTGAAAAAGTACTGAAATTATAGCTCCATTCCTTATATGGAAGTGTGAATTAAGAAGAATATGTAAATTTATGTATGTAGATATAATTTTAAAAGCAAGTATTAATGTAGCGGTTCTAATTATGCCGAAAAAACAATAAATGTCTTCACTTTATTTAAATGTTTATTGGAAACAGCTTACACCCAAAACTTTCCAAATAGTTAATTAAAATTAAATTTATTGTATATTGGTAAGTAAAATCAATAAATGTCAAATAAACCGTCTTGAGCAAAAAAAGTCATGAAAGAATTGGGATTTATACTGCAATTTGTTTGCTGTTTTAAAAAGAAAACAAAAATAGATTATAATTCTTTCTGCATAAATTGTAGCACTGAGGCATACATATACCATAAAATTCTACATATACAATTCAATTAATGCATTACGTTAAAGTCATACCGGGACTTCTGACTGTGCAGAATAAGAGAACACAGATATGAGACACTACACTAATGCACTTATCCGAGAGTTTCACTAGTGCTTGGATACTATCAGGCAGGAAGTTTTCTCAGTATGCCGCAGCCATGATCACACTGCCTGTCACTATAGAAATGAAATTTAATAATACCTCAACATACAGCCATTATCCAGAACTGGACACAATTTCCCAGTTTAAAAGTAGACTCAAGACGCATCTCTATCTGTTATCACCCAAATGAGGATGGGTTCCCTGATGAGTCTGGTTCCTCTCAAGGTTTCTTCCTATTGCCATCTC
>JAQKPX010000015.1:4841131-4853415 GCA_030068255.1 Clarias angolensis | reverse complement strand
GGAGTATATGCAAATTGCTATTATAAAAACGTAAGCAGCAACTTTTCCAATTTCCAATATTTATGTAATTCTCAAAAATGTAATTCTCTTTTGGCCACGACTGTAGTGTCCGTAACCAGGTCAAATTCATGTTGCAATATCTTAACTATTTAGCTTTTTAGAATAATACACTGTTTCAAGTTTATGTTCATGTGAAATCTAAATTGGCCAAGTTTCATCTGAATGATAATTGAAAGATTTGAATTGAAAAGTTTCTGACACTATGGACATACAAGGGCATGAAATTGTATTTACAAATGTGTTTCTTTTTATCTGATAAAAATATATATCTGTATGCATATTTACAAAAAAAATAAACATGGATTAGGAGATAAGAAACAGTAAGTATTATGAAAATTGGTGTTATATTGTCCTTTCTGAAAATTCACTTTTTCACCTAGGTGAGACACTTATACCATGCTTTGGCTGAATATATAAGAGTTGGACCACTTTTGGTTATACACCAATTTAGAGCATAATGTATTAAATACAGTATTTAAAAATATATTAATTTTGGTAGAATACACAAAAGAAGAACAATAATCACTAACTTATTTCATAGTTACATCATATTTCTTGTGTCTTTTATGTTACATTGGCAGATGATGTGATATATGCAAAGGGTCTACAATATAAATTATCTGGCCTGACATTCCAAGTGAATTAGTCTCAGTCTGAGTTCTGTTTACTTATAAAAGGAACTCAAAGAACTAACTCATATAGTTGTTATGAAAGGTTACTGTTCTCCCAAGAACTAATGTTAACTGCCATATTCAACACTGATGCTTTTCTTTTGTTGTCTCTCTGGGGAAAACCAGAAAAACTTCTATGCAGTGCCCTTCAAGAGTGTTACTGTCAGAAACAACCCCTGCAAGAGGTTTTAAGAAGTATTTAATGAAACCTTGAAAAGGTACCAAGACAGTTTGAAATTGCTCACAAGTTTCAGGTTTTAAGAAGAAAATAATTACCAGGGGGGGTTAAGGCAATCTGGACCTCGAACACACTTTATATTTATCTCTGGGACAGTCCACCCTCAGACTGACCGACAGTCCTTTACCTTTGAAAATCAAAAATGTATTTGGAAAAATAACTTCTAGGCATGTTAGATATTATAACCTGTTCTATTTTTTTTTTTTTTTTTTGGCTGTATTTAATTTTTAAATTATCATTCTTTTTTTTTTTTGCAGTTTTATAAAGCCAGAGGAATTTTATTTACTTACATGCTCAATGATAAACAGCTTCTTCACAATTTAAAGACGCATCAAAGGGAAAGAAAATTACTTGAAAATCAGAATTAATATCCTCTCACAGTCCAAGGACATGTGGATAAGATGTAATTGGCGTTGCCAAATTGTGTGTAGTGTGCGAGTGCGTGTATGAATGTTGACCGGCGTTTGTAAGAATGGAAATAAGTACAATGGTCACCATAGGCCTCCACAGTCCCTAGATGGACTACAGTGGTTCCTAGATGGATGGATGGATGGATGTTTGTATATGGAGACATAGGAGCCACATTGTGAGGGTTAAAAATTCTAGGTTCCTTCAGTTTATGTCTCTTATTAGACTGCTAATATTTTAATGTAGAAAATGTATTATTTTTTAGAAGAAGTAGAATTCATTTTGAAATTGTGTAGTATTAACATGCACTGATGAGTCCAATGAGGGACCCTTAAAAGGGTTCCTCACTCATCATCTACACCGCTTTATCCTGTATACAGGGTCATGGGGGACTGGAGCCTATCCATCACAGTGCACACACACTCATTCACACCCTACTGGCAATGCCAATTAGCCTAATCTGCATGTCATTCGATTGTGGGATGAAATCTGAGTACCCGGAGGAAACCCACTATGCAGACGCAGATCCTGGAGGTGCAAGGCCACAGTGCCAACCATTGCGATTGAATTATATTTCAGTGTTTAGATGTGTGGGAACATCAATACTTTGACATGAAGTAGAGTTTTAAGTTTTCTAAGTCCTTTTGAATGACGTCATTTTCTAAACATTTTTGCTAAACAGATACACAATTAACTTGCAAACATGAGCAGCAAACAGTAAGATGTTTCTTTCAGTTCGCTTTTTAAATACTTTTGTATTGAATGTTTATCAATTGTTAATAATAAAAAAAGATATTTCTACGTTTCAAACAGGCAGTGCACGGACACCTATAGCAACCCGGAAGTTCAGGCGATTTCCTAAGGACCCTTGGTTGATTCTTAAATGACAGCCTGGTAACCATGTAGTGCACTACACAGGGCGTATAAGCCAATAATTTACAACCTAAGTAGTGTGCTTCTGTAGGAAATTAGGAGTTATTTGTATTTCAGCCACTCTTTAGCCGGAGAGGGCTGTTATACGAGTTTAGGAAGCAGAAATATATGTAAAGGGTTAAACATTTTTAAATTAAAAGGCTACAAATGATATGATATACATATAATAGTTGGTTAATTTGCTGGATGAGTGTTTTTTTCCCAGCAGAAATGGCAGACGAGGCTCTTTTTCAGTTCCTCCATAATGAACTCATACAATATGTCAACAACACAGAAGGCGGGGAAAATGTAAGATATAATATTATTTTTATTATTTATATTAGTTATTTTACAGTGTGACAAATTATATTGTAAAGGATGGAATAGTTGTGTATTAACTTAACTGTTTTGTTCCAGACAATAATATTGCTTGTTTAATTAAATGAATTCGTCTATGCAAATAAGTGTTTTTGAATAAATTTATTGTTAAATATATTAAATAACATTTTATATATCTAGGAAAATGGACGATGTGTTTCTAAGCTTGAGAACATGGGATTCCGTGTAGGACAAGGTCTCATTGAAAGGCAAGTGAGCACTTGGTCCCGGTTTGACTTGAACATACATTATTTAAATGACTGATTGTTTACTTTCTACTACCATTATTATTATTATTATTCTCCAGACTGATTTATTTAGTGATCACAGTTTTCTACAGTTCCAGTCAAATTGTTAGACACAAGTTTGTATTTATTTTATACATTTTAGAACAATACTGGATGTTTTTTTCTTTTTTCAAAATTAAGAATTAACACATGGAATTATTTAATAATGCCACGATGCAAATGCTAAATCTCCTTACCAAGTAGTTAGATGGTTTGGAAAGTGCTTGTAACGTAGGAACCTGTTCTTCAACGTGGATATAGATCAAAATGTTGAATAAAGCAGTTTAAACAACAAAAAGAAACTCTTCCGAATTCCGTTATAAAATAAATCACTGCCGAGAATCACATTTGTTATAGAGATTAATATGCAAGTTTTTTAGGGTCTTATATTTAGCTTTCTTGCGTTAATGCAACATCTGCAAGTCACAAAAGCAAGCGTGGCATATTTTATAAATGATTCCACTTTTTTTTACCTTAAATTTATTAGAATTAAAATATGTCAGTAATGAATGTTTCATGTGCAAAAAGTAAAAAACTTTTGTGTAAGAATATTATTGATCACGGTGGTGGTTACTGTCTGTACCGTATCTGCAGGTTCACCAAAGACACAGCACGTTTTAAAGACGAGCTCGATGTCATGAAATTCATCTGCAAGGATTTCTGGACGTGTGTGTTTAAGAAGCAGATCGATAACCTGAGAACGAATCACCAGGTAAGTCTGCTTCATTGGGATGGGAATCACCAGGTACAAGCCGATACGGTATCATAATACCCAGTTGCCGGTTAGATATGTATTGCAGTTCTCTTAGTGTCACGATTTTATAATATTTTAATGTATATTATTTCTTTTTTAGATTTCTTACAATTCCAAACAAACTTGGCAAATAATTGGCTCCTCCCACGCAAGATATTTCCTCCCAGTGTGTAAATAGATAAAACTGCACCACCTGTAGGATTATGGAAAGACTGCAACATTTTGGAACATCAAATGCAAACATGTATAAATTTAAAAAATAGGTTAAAAGAAATACGATACGATAAGTCCCAATCTCTCATGCTCAGGTCGACTTAAATCATCATGGGTGTGGTCACGCCCTGAATGTGTTCATGTGTTGAAAACTGACCTAGTAATGTGCTGTGTACACCAATCATACTTCCATTAGAGCAAATGGTTGTGTAATGGGTTTGCATTGGCGTGTAACTCCAAATGTGTGTCTCACCCTTTTTCGCAGGGTATTTACGTCCTACAGGATAACAAGTTCCGGTTATTAACCCAACTGTCTGCTGGTAAACAGTATCTGGAACATGCCCCAAAGGTACCCATGCATCCTGACAACACATGAATGACCATGTTATTAAAATCTTTAACAACCAACAAAACATAAATCCATTCAGAAATAGAGACACAATCTTTATTAAACTGTTGGATGGGACACCAGTCCATTGCTGGACACTATACACACACAGACGTATTCTGACACTCTTTCACGCTACTCTACTCGCTGTCATGTTTATAGGAAGTGGGAGAAAAATAGTGAACCCCTTGGAAAAACCACGAGCTTGTTCATCTTTAATTTCTTATGTTACTTTTTCTTTTCTTTTTTTTGTACTACTGGCATTCAGGAAATTTCCTTTGGCCCTCTGAAAATACAGCATGTCTTGTTCATCATGACTAAAAGTTTGTTTGTTTTGTCCTGTGCAGTATTTGGCGTTTACCTGCGGCCTGGTGAGAGGCGGGCTCTACAATATCGGTGTAAAGAGCATCGTCACAGCTGAGGTGTCCGTCATGCCTGCTTGTACGTTGAACTGTTTGTTTGATTAGACATGCACACACATAAATACACACTAGGGTTTACTGTTCTTCCATATAATTAGACTGGTGACAGACAGTGAAAAAGCACCTCAGAGTGAACAAAGACACAATGAGACTGAGAGGGAGAGAGACACACACAGAAGGGTGACTGAGACTGATACGAAAAGGAAAAGGGAGTGGCAGAGAGAAGGAAGAAGGCTGAAGACTGAGAGGATGAGGATAAAGACTGGGAAAAACAGGCTGGTGAATGGAGAGACAGGGTGGAGTGTGTACAACATGTAAAAATGATGGATGGAGCCAGAGAGAGGGGATTGGGAAGGAGAGAGACACTGGATGGAAACTGAGAGAGAGAGAGAGAGACTTAACCCAGGATGGAGACTGAAAGAGAGACTCACACAAGATGGATACTGAGAAAAAAGAGAGAAATACAGGATGGAGACTGAGAAAGAGAGAGAGAAACAGGATAAAGACAAAGAGAGACAAAAAAGAAAGTGGCAGAAATTGGGGAGAATGAGAGAAGATTCAAGAAACAGGCCGAGAGCAGAACAGGGAGACAGAATGGAGATAGAGAGAGCCAGAAAGGACAAAAGAGTGGCAGAGACATTATAGAGGGTGAGAAAGATAATCAACACTGAGAAATATGGAGAGAGTCAGAATGAGACCAAGAGAAATATGGGAAGGGGAAAAATAGGATGGGAAAATAAAGATAAATGGAGAGAGTAACAGAATAGAGACAGAAACAGAGAGATGGAGGCAGAGAGAGGATTATAGGGTGGAGACTGATAGAGAGAGAGAAACATGATGGAGACAAAGATGATGTGTGCATGATGGAGAAGGATTGAGAGAAATATGCTAGAGATAGAAGCAAGGAGAGGAGGATGGAGAGAGAAACAGAGACAGAAAGAGAGAAAGACATGCAGAGACAGATAAGTCAGAGAGCGACTGAAATATGGAATGAAATGGACAGAACATAAATTAATGAGGTACTGGTGTAAAGCCTCATCGTCACACTTAACACTCAACCTGAACTCTTCAGGAGAATTAGTGATCAATGAATCAATATTAATTCTCTACCTGCTCCGTGTAACACACTCTGATTGTTCTTCTCCCCTCAGGTAAATTCCAGGTGATGATCCAGAAGATGTAAAACACTGAACATAAGAGCAAAGTGCTCATAATATATACACGTTTTTCAGAGTTATGCTCATTTTTTCTTTTTTTTTTTTAAGTGTACTTTTTTTTAATAAACTTTTTTTCAGTTGTAGCCTCTTAAATCCCTTGTATGCAATCTAAAGCATGTTAAGGTCAAGCCTCATTGTTGTACTGTGTTCATTTGTATCATAACCTTGATTTATTATTGGTTTTACTTTATTTAGTTTATTTTCTAAATCATATTTGCACAAGATGTAAAATTAAAATATGTTAAGCTGGAGTTCACTGTGTTTTATTTACGTGTAAGATAGAATACCTGCACTGCTTGTTTAGAATAAGCATTAGGTCGCGTGTAAAAGTGCAGTTGTTAGTTTGCATTTCTAGTGTTTGCCTTTTTTTTAGTATGACAGCTCATTCATCTGATTTCTAAATTTGTAAAAATAAAAAATATAATAATAAAAGTGAACGAGTTGCAAGCATTCGTTAAAGGAAAATTCCACCCTCAAGAGTTACAACATCTCCACTGATTCTCCACTGGATTTCTCAACATCTCTGGAAAAATTAGGTTGAAGAAGTGTGTCTTTTGTTCCGGGGATAACATCAAATTCTATTAAGATTGTTTCTCTACAAACAGGCTTGTAAGTGCACTAGCAATGTTCACCTGTGACGTCACAATGGTTTCAGTTTAAACATTTCAAGATGGAGCATACGGTATATGTCTGTCAAATGCATTATATGGAAATCTGTTTAGTTCTATCTCCAGGGCAGAAATGCAATTACACCTTTCCCATTGTCATAGATTGACAGCATATTGTTTGAATGGAAAACAATAGTTCTTCCCTAAATCTGGAATGTATTGTCTACAGACTCTGACAAAGTCAAAGCCTTACTTTTAGTTGAAAAATCTGGTTAGTGGAAGAATTGTTTTTGAACTCTCAAAAACAATTATGACTTCCATCAAAAGAGATGATAAAAATAAATGATTGCAAAAGTGAAACGCACTATAAGGCCATATAACGTTTATAGACACCTGATCATCTCACCGAAAGCTGCTGGTTCAACCCCCCATTACAGAATCTGTCCTGCTTTACTGTTACACAAGGGTGAGCACTCTGGCTGTAGAATTAATTTGAATTAACTTTTAGATAATTTTTCTGACCCCTTGCTTTTCAATACACTTTGTCAGTCTGTCAACAAGTTTCGTATTCCCCCATTAAAAATGTTTTAGCTTGAGCTGCGAACCACGAATACACTGCTGTCTTCACTTGTTCATCAGAAGTGAATCGTTATCCTCGTAGGGCTGCTTTCAGGAGACCAAACAGATAAAAGTCTGAAGGAGCGAGATCAGGACTATATGGAGGATGCATTAACACCTCAAAACAAAGTTTTGGCAGACATGCATCTTTATGCAAGATCACGACACATAGCAGTCCTCTGTGTTTAACCTTTTCTCTGATAATGTTCCATACCAGGCCTTGTGAATCCCAAAAACTGTAAGCATCAATTTTCCAGTTTAAATGCTGGATTGCAATTAAGTGACACATATTTTATTAATTATTATGACTCTCTCACCTGTACTGCTTTATCCTGTATTCAAGGTCACCAGAGTCCTGGAGCCTATCCCAGGAGATTTAAGAGCACGAGGCGGGGTACACTTTGGACAGGGTACCAATCTATTGCAGGACACACACATACACACACTACAGTCAATTTGGAAACGGCAGTTAATCTAATCTGCATGTCTTTGGAATGTCAGAGGAAACCGGAGAACCCGGAGGAAACCCACCAAGCATGGGGACAACATGCAAACAGAGGCGGGAATCGAACCCGGACCCTGGAGGTGCAAGGCAACAGTGCTAACCACTAAGCCACACTGCTGTCTGTTTTATTATTATTATTATTATTATTATTATATTCTAAGGAAATGATTGAGTATTTCTCATTCCCGTAGTTAATAAATTGTTCCAGTGTTTATATGATATCTCTCTGACTTTCCTCACCACATCACTTTCTATCTTTAAACGAGCAGAAATGAAGAGAAACTTACACAACACTGCTGACATTATATTTTAATTATTATTTACTGTAATATTATTACAACCAGCACAACAACAACAAATAAAACACAACACTGGCTAGCTCCTTCTCTTTTTTAAATACCCCGGAAATACATTTGTTCAAACAAAGTCACGTGGTCAACGCTCTCCTTGACTTGACCAATAGGAAGCCGAGTTCCTCTTATTCGGCGTTCCCATTGGCTGATTTTTGAACATAGTCCAACGGCGCTGACATTCAAATCCAGTCGTTTGGACTGTTAGGTGTTGGACGCGTTCGTCGCGAGGAGATAAACTGTGGTGGTGTGTTTTTTCGGTGTTTTGTTCACACAATTCGGCGTGTCAGAAATACCAGAGGAGAACTTTTGAGGGTAAGAAGAGTTTATGTTGTTCTGGTATGTTCTAGAATGTTGTAGAAGTTTGTGAGTAACTTTAGTCTTGTTGTGGGTAACGTATAGCTTGTATACTGTTAGCATAAACCTGCTAGTCCGCCATCTTCCGCTTTTCCAGTTTAATGAAATTAATGAAGCGCTACACGACCGAGCAGTTTGTTCGAGGTTTTCCCAATAAATTGACTAATTTAATAAAGTACAAGGATACGTTTTTGCATGGTGTTGGCCACGTTTTTAGCTGAATTGTGTCTTTTCAGACGCAGTGTGTTTAAGATGGACGCGCAGCAGCCTGGAGTCTCTGCTGTTCCCTACACATTTGATGCCCCTTCACATGTGATGCATGATTTCTGTTCAGACTCTGAGGATAATGCTGATCAGTGGTTTGGTAAGCTAAACATTTTTTTTTTATTTTTATCTTGTTCTTGTCTTAATCATGTTATCCTTATCTAAACCTCCACGTACATGGAGTCATCATATTCTTTGATTATAGATCATTTTCTTTCATGTGTATAGAGTTTTTTTAATTTATTTTTTTTAAATATACTGTTTTTAATTAAAGAATTCTGCATTAAGACGTGTCTTGAAGTTTAGATCAGTGTTGCATAGCTTTCATGGTTGCATGGTTTCTATGTTAAGTGGAAGGAATTATTCCTCAGACACTTCTGTGGTGGGGGGAAAAAAGCTCTTGCATTTAACAGGAAGAGGGGACTTGGAAGGAGACATGTCCTAAAAATAAAAAGAGGGGGGAGAAAAATTCAAGGATAATAGCTTCTTAGTTTGACTAAAGTGTATATACTGAAGATAGTATAATCTACACAATATAGATTTTTCTCTAATGGCTAATACTGCTATACTTTTATTTTTTTTTTCTACTTGTATGTATTTTAGCGTAAAAGTATGTGTAGATTTTGGATGCAGAATTGTATTTTGCTTTCTTTACATTGAAGCATGCTTCAGTGTATGAAGAAAACAAACACCCAGTAGGTGTTCACTGATTTCTAAGCAAAGTATTATTACTATTATTTTTTAATTGTTTTGTATTATCTATATTCAATCGTGATGAATATATTTTCTTTAAAAAAAATTTAATTTTAGACCTAATGGCTGCACCAAAAAATGGTGAAATGGAGCAACTCGTAACCCCCTTAAGGCCGCCAAAACCTTTTGACGGGATGTATAATGAAGACCTGCCTAAAGCCATAGTCTCGCCCATGGTCCACGTGGCTGAGACGACGACATCAACAAGTAAGACCACTGTAGTTTCAGCACGAATGCTATTGTTACCCGAGGCTTTGAATGTTTAAATAATGTGTAGAATTACACATTTGGTTTCTTTCTCTCATCCCTGTTCATTTTTTTTTTTTGTCCTCAACTCAGATGTCGTTCCTGAAGGTACTGCTCCAGAGCCTGTATCTAACATTGTGACTTCGTGGGGAGACGACAGACCGACTGGAGCTCCCAGTCAGGCTCAGAAGAAGAACGTACCAGCGCAGCCACGCAGGTACAAAGACTTATCATTTCAGTCATGGCTCACGCTGATGCACACAATACAATGAATATACTTCAATTATTTAATCCATATGACCTTAATGGTGTTTCAAAGCTGAGGAATGTTCCACTAATAAAATATCTAATTTGTCTATTGTCAAAATGCAATGAGAATGTACCATGAAGAATTTTATATTATAATATTAATAACTAATGATTATTATATTGATTGGCCGAAACTGAATTTCTTTATGCGTATTCCTGCAATGTGCAGGATAACGGACTATATTGGTTATATAAAGTGTGTAGTTGTATTGCTGTATGTGAGAAGTTAATTGTTGCATTATTATGCATTATTTATTTAATTTCACTTCTAATAAAATTCTTCTCCACAGAATCCTAAAGCGTTCTATGGTCAAAGGTCAACCTCAAGCTCCTACCACACCTCCCGTGATCAAGAAGAGAAGGTAAGACCAGAACTATGAAACAAACTTGCTCTCGTTGGTTTGTGTAATAGTGTTCAGTTGGAGGTTACTGTTTATATTTACAGAGTTATTCCAATTGCAAGCAGAACGATTTTACGTCCCCCACGCAGGTAAAAATTAACCAGGGGAGAGTGTAGATTTGGTGCACGGGGATTATAATGGTGATTTCACGTAATGGGGTGTCATTACTGGAGACGTCTGTTAAAAATGCACCACATAAAAAAAAAAAAAAAAAAAAAGACTTCGTAAATCGCAATGAATGCATGTTTTTGTACAGGAGCTCAACCGGGGCAAAGCAAGCTCGCCGTAGTGGTGCTGCCGCCACCAGGCGCAGCATCAGGCAAAAGAGCAAACCAGCCAGGCCTTCAGCTGCTGCATCTGCATCTACTGCCTCTGGTAACCAGTAAGTGGCAGTAATGTTAAGCTAGTGGGCTCCTATGGCTGTTGCTTAAGTTCATTGTATTATTTTACGAGTTACTTCTTGTGCCTGCAGGCAGAAGAGCACAGAGCAGCAGGAGATGGAGCGTATCGAGGCTCTGCAGAAGGAGGTGGCCGAGCAGCGCAAGAGGAACGAAGCCAGCTACAGAGCCGCGCTGGCAGGAAGTGAGTCTGCAACTTTATTGATGACTCCCCACGCTTGAACCCGATTTATTAGGAGAGAAGCCTAATTATCTCGTCTTTATTTAAAGGTCAGCCTCCAAAGAAGCTCATTCTGTCCTCTACCATTCCCAAAGAATTCAACTTCCGCTCAGATAATAGAGTGAAAAGCCATACAGAACATCCTGAAGCGTCATACAAGGAGTGTGACTTCACTGCACAACTGCGCAAGCACCCGTCTTCACCTGTGAGTAACAACTCGAAGCAGGTCAGATCAGGAGTGTTGACCTAACATTTCTAGGTTGACTTGCAAGATTCTACGTCCAGATAAACAGCCAACACTACAGAATATTAATATTTTAATGCTTAATGTTTAAGTATAAATGTTTTACCACAGCGTTTTAATGTACATGTTTTAGATATGATGCTGAGACCCTTAGGGGTCTTATGATTTTTAAAAATATAAAGTTTCTATTCATGTAATCAAAATGATTAAGAAAAAAAATTGGATGGACTCCCTCCTATTTGTTCTAATATCTTAAACCCTCTAGTTAGTCTCTGATCCCATCAGCTAACTCATTTTAGCAATACATATGAGCCGCACTGTATCGCTATGACCTAATGATGTACTGACAATCAAAAGCTAGAGAATATTTTGTATGTTTTTAAATTAAAGGCACCCGTTTTCTCCTTGTGCAAACCGAGATGCAAGGGTGAGTCAAACATTATCCGGACATTGGTTTTAACAAAACTCCTGTTGGCTGTCTCATCGCTTTCCATTCAAGGCTACTGTCACTGCTATGCAGGTGTGAACGAGTTACATCAGTTCATGTAACTGCAGTGTGAGGGGAGGTTGGGGAATGGAGGCTACGCTTGCGACTTGCGTGAATGAAGAGCAGCATGCAGTGATGTAATGTGTTTCCACCCCTCTCAAGTTGTGCATGGTTCCGTTATTTATTGAAGACGTTATGTGCATTATGGAGAAAGTGTTCGCCACCAAGAAGGGCAATTCTGTCCACAGGTTCTTTTTCACTTTTGTGGCTCATGGCGCATCCTAAAAATTGTTTTAATGAGGGGAATGCAAACAAACTTGACTAAAAGTCTTCAGACTAAAAGTTAGTTCAAATAAATTCTACAGCCAAAATATGGATAGTTCTTGACTCACCCTCGTATTAAACCAGAAGGAGTAGATTTTAACCCAGAAAAAGACTGATTTGTTTCCAATTGTGCCACTTTTCCAGTTAAAGGCTCATAGGGGCACTACAGTCCCCAAACCTTTCAACCTCTCCACTGGGAGCAAGAGGACGTTGGATGAAAGCAGTACCTATGTGTCCATGGCTCAGCAGATT
>JAQKPX010000015.1:4795863-4814357 GCA_030068255.1 Clarias angolensis | reverse complement strand
GACGTGTGGCTCCGCAGCTGCCGTATCCAAACTGAGTCCAGAGGACTATTTTACCGTGCAATAGTCATACAAGTTCACGTCACAGTGGAGTGACATCACAGACTAACCTATGACAGTCAAAATGGATGCTTAACTGAGTGACATCACAGACTAACCTATGACAGTCAAAATGGATGCTTAACTAACAGGCAAAAAACATTAAATGCTTAAAAGATAGGTAAATGCTTAGTGCTTAGCTGATGAATAGAATGAAACAGAATAAATTTAAATAAAACAAACAAAATAAACACAACAACAAATTCTGCAGATCCATCTTACATGACAATGTGATATGGCTCTTACAATTGAGATGCACCTGTCTATTACATAAGAAGTAAATGGGTAAAAATTATGAAATGCAAAGTTCTCCTGAATCTTGATTCATGAATAAAAAAGATCTCCAGTATAATGATTCACATTGGTGAGGCTCCATGTGCACGCGGCTTTACTTAAACCAGATGAAACGGCGAACGAGCCAGTCACGTGGTTCCGGACAACGCGAGGCATCGTTCGTTATTGGTCACGTGACTCACAGGGCCGCGACACGCGCCTCGAACCGAGGATTCATTTGGACACGCCCACTTCTACACTATACAAGAGTTCGCAGCCTCGTGGCCTAGTAACATCATGAGTGTGCTGTCAAAACTTTGAACGAATGTTTTTGTGTGCTCCTGAGCAGACAGTAGATGACGTCATGAGTTGGAGTTAGGGTGAGGGTGGGGTGAAGAGAGGGAGACCATTGCCATTTTAAAAGCACTACAAGAAAACGAAAGCTTCATTAGAACCCCTACTGCATCTCAGCTCTTTTCTAAAGCTGTGTGTTTCAGTGTGTCTGTGATGATACACTTGTATTTTTTATAATCACTGATGCTGCTGGGAAGTTATTTCTGCATTGCTGGAGGCAGTTTGTTTTGGAGTTAATTAAGTTATGAGATCATTGAATTTGCAGTAATTTGATTGTGCAAATGAATGTCATGTTGTGTTGTATCCAGATTTGTGCTAGTCTTATTCATATGGCTTTATAATAAGGACTTTACTGTTGTCATTACTTTTCATTACTTTTCTAAGATCTTTTTTTTTTTTTTTTTGCAAGATGGTCACTTGCTATCATAAATTGACAGTGAAATGAATTTAAGATGAAACCTTATCTCAGATTTATACCACATGCATGGGATTCAGATGAGACAGAGGAACACCTCCCTTTTAACTCTTTATTAACATCACAGTTTAATGAATAAAATGTATGCATTAATATTGCATGGATTATGTTTCAGATACTGTTGTAGTGTTATGTGAATGTGAGGAAGGCGGACTTCTTCCCAAAATAATAATAATAATAATAATAATAATACTAAATTAAATTTTTAAGAATTTGTCCAAAACATGATATTGGTGCTAAAACGTGACTCACCTACGTGAAACAGTGAATAACATGTAACACCTTTTTTCACAGCATTTAATGCTTCTTATCTCCCAATCCATGCTTTATATTTTATATTCACATTTATATTTTTATCAGATGAAAAGAAACACATTTGCTACATACAATTTTATTCCCTTTATGTAGTGTCAGTAACTTTTTAAAGTTCATATCTTCCAATGATCTTGATTGTCATTCAGGTGAAACTTGGCCAATTTAGATTTCACATGAAAAAAGACATAAACCTGAAAAAGTGTATTATTCTAAAATGCAAAATTGTTAAGATATTGCAACATGAATTTGAAATGGTTACGGACACTACACGACGCACACTATTTTTTGCTTTATAAGATTTTACCAAAAAACTATTTAAGCAGCAATTTTTTAAATTATATTCATATCTTTCTAGAAGCTTACACCAATTTTAGTATCAATACTCATAAAGAAATATGAATAATTAGCATTTTAAGTTATTATTGTTTGAAGCGACACAGTATAACGCTGAAAAATGGTCATTTTTGAGGCACATTTAAAATCATCTCTCCAAAATGTCTGAACTTGAAATTTTTAGGCAAGCAAGATTGGACACTACCATAAACTCCAGAAGTAGCTGTAGATGGATAACATAAAAAAAATAATAAATAAATAAATAAAAATCAGCTCAGTACTGTGTTTTGGCCAATTGTAAGTGATTCCACTCAATCTCATTTAGGTAGAGGCTACAGAATTACTGTTTTGCATGTGCGGTTTACACAAAGTTATCAGTATATCTGGAATATTTGTAAAAAATTGGTAGCAACTGGATTGGTAAAAAAATTGGTAAAAAATTTGGTGGGACTTTCTAAGATTTTTACTTGGAGTTTTTCCTTTCGAACAAGCAAACAAAACTCTTATGAGTACATGTAAAACATTTAACAGAAGGAATCTTTTATAAAGCATCTAAGGTTATGTCCATTTACTACCTACACTTTGATAATAAGCATTTAAATATAGGACCCTTTTTTGCCCCGCCATGAGAACCATTTAAGCGTGGTGTGTTGAGTAGGTCCATGAAAAATATTCACCTTGAAAATTACTTGTTTTGTTTTATTAAAGCAATCTATTATATGTTTCTTATACACTATATACTGTACTAAATTTACATGTGTATATGTACAGTACAGTATATTCCGTCCAACATGTCATCCTCACCTCTGCACTGAATCATTGTTCATACATGCATACGTATATTTGCCACGTACATATCCTATTTATAATACCTGCTGTACTCCTCCACACCCCTGTATGTAGGACCCCATAACCTTATATCCACATTTGATTTGTATTTAACTCTGTCACTTATGCACTTGCTAACTGCATTCACTGGCATTGTACATGCACTTTGCACAATGAAAACTATTTAACAGATAAATATTGATAAATATCGAGGACAGATGATTTAGAATCTAAACCACTAACATCCTTAAAAATGTCGTAAAGGGACTGATTTCTTCTAAGTTTCACCTTGGAAATGCAACTAAATCATTGAACTTCACTGTGCAGCTACAGTATATTAAAGACAAGATTATCATTTAAATTTCTAATGTAGCTTTCATTTAGGATCCAAATTTAAAGTATGACGCCTGTGACAGGAAAAATTAAGTTTCTGATTTTTTCTATCAACTTCGTTTTCTTAACAAGTCTTCAGATTGGAACATCCTTATAGCATCACTGGGAAATAACCATTAGATGCAAACCAACACCGGTCAGAACAACATTATTAGCCATTTCCTGTTGTCTTCTGCGCAGTTTGTGTGACTTTATAGTAAGGACTTTGTGTACTTCGATAACCAGTTTAATGGTTGCATAACCATTAATAACCTTTCAGTGGTTGCGATTGCTGAGAAAATGTTGAAGTTGAAGGATCGATGAACTTCTTTAGCTGCAATAGTGCTTAGTTTAGTAATCGTCCATTCTTGTAATAGCACAGATATTGTTGATAATCTTGTTATAAGTTTAACTGATTTGAATAAGTTTGAATATTTCAGATCCAATTTTTTTTTTTTTTTTGGTGCATGATTTCAGTGCACGCTGGCTTGGAGGTAGGTCTTATTTAATTTGCTAATTGGAACACAAGGCGAACAGTTTAGCAATTGTATAGTGTATTTCTTTATACTTCTCTGAAAACTGTAGTCAGATTCATAATGCCCTGAACTTGGATGCTTCCAGTTCCTGAGTTCTGATTGGCTAGAAAAATGCATTAAAGCTACAGATGCTGAAACAGCACGTTTAGAAAAGAAGTAAAAGACAAGAAAGCTTGTTAAAAATGAGTATAAGGTGTAACCTTTACGGGGTAGATTGTGCCACCCAACATATGAGTTCTAAGCATTAATCTCCAGCCTTCAAGTTATTTATAAAGACTACGTCTGATATAGTTTAATCTTCTGTCTGGTTACTTCACTGTGAAACATTTCCTATTTTTTAAGGGACCTCTTACATTATCAGATGTGAAATCAAGATTCAGAAGGTTTATTTTGAATCATGATTATGGGTGTTGTTGAAGCGCATCCATACGAAGCATGATTTAATTGTGCTAATTTCTGTTTCCATGATGATCATTTTTGCTGATTTCACAAACAGCACTCCTGACTGCGAGTAAGTCTGAGAGTGATCTAAGCTTATGACTAGATTTTCTAAGATCATCTGATAGCATCAGGTTACTGTGAGGATCAATATTTTTCCACATGCAGTAATTAGCAGCCTGGAAACAAAAGAGAAAGGTCTGTAGTTGTTCAGGAAGCTGTGAAAATGGATGAGGCTTGATTCCGGCACCATTCCAGCCTGCTGTCAGTAATTCGCTTAACTCTTAATGAGACACAATAGCCTGTTTGAAAGTGTAGATCAAAAGTCGTTCATCCCAGTGAGCTGCCTAGAACAGAGTCTGATATGATGTAATTCTGGCTGGTGAATTATCACTTAGAATGGATTGTTCAAAGCTTCTTTTTTTCTTGCGGCAAGTCCTCAGTGACATGTGGTGAGTTGCATTAAGTGAGTAATATCACATTAGAGCTTGTGCTGTGTTGTAGTGATGGGAAGTTTGGATCATTTTAGTGACTCTATTCTTTGAATCTCGTTCATCAAGATGAATGAATCTTTTTTTGAGTCATTTAGTTAATTCTGTTCTTTTGATCAGAAATAAAATAAAATGTAGGAGTCACGTGACAAAAAAAAAAAACACAGCTTATACAGCTAAAAAGTGAGGAGAATAAACCATAAAGCTGGCGCATAGTCCTGGAAATCTCGTAAGATTTTTAATTCTATTTACAATTATTCCCCATTAGAACATCAGCTTCCAGTAACTTCATGCTCTAGCTCTAAGGAATACAATCACTTGTCACACACACCAAACAGTGCCCTTGATTAGGGGTTGGAGAATGATTTGGTTTGATTCAGCCTTGTGTTAGGAGCTAGTTTGCTTTGTAGCCATAAATAAAAGAACACAGACAGGTCAAAGGTGACTCGGCACTCATGAAATGACTATCGTCCAATCACATTACTTGGTGAGAACTAATTGTTGTATTTTAGAATTAACCAAATTAATGGAGAAAATCTCCCACCACTGTGTAAAGCTAGACTGTATTCATTCAGATCACGACATCCATCGAAATAACGTCCTGTACCGAACAGAATGAATTTGAACGCATCTCTAAGGCTGAACAGTTTAGATAGATGAGTTAAATGTTGATTTATGTAGGTTTTAAGTATGCAAACAATACAGCTCCAGTTGCTGCTGCTTCCTCATGTACAAACAGTGTCAAGCATCAAGTATGAACAGGCCCTTACTTATACACATCTTGCTGTTTGTTTAACTGTATGATTCTTAAAATTATATACAGTATATATATATATATATATCATATAACATGGCTCAAGAATTTATTTATTTTTAACATTTTCTATTGCTTCTCATTGTCTAGCTGTGCAGTCTGGCTTTCTTCATGTTGGGATTTTTGGTAAAGAACGATCTGATTAGCGTTCCTAACGTTAAGCAGGAGAGTAAAGACACTTCCTCCACCTTCTTCATGGTGGTAGGTGGCATCGTCATCTTCATCACCTTCTTTGGCAGCTGCGGAGCATGGAAAGAGGACCGCTGCATGGTCATTACGGTAATTTGGAGACGTTTACATTGGCTGATTCTTTATGAAAGAAGAGATATATATTTGAAACTGGAACACAGCGAATACATATTAGCTCACAATCATTCATTAAAGGCTTAAGTGCTTTTGCATAGGCCTGGGTCCCAGGGATGATTAATTTGGATTTTTCTCAGAATTGAAACTCTAAATCTTAGCAACGAGAATGGATTTTTTTTTTTCTAGCATATTATTACGATGTTTCAGTTTCGGGCAGAATAAGGCAAAACAAAAACAAAAAATTTCTGTGCAGTTTATACAAGGTTATAAATTTAATGGTGTTTAACGTGGTACGAATTCACTGCCGTTTAACCTCCAAATGTTTGTCTACGACTTCTTTTGTGGCTTTTCTCTTTTGATATGTCTTTACTTTAATTAATTGATGGTTACAGATTTTATTGGCTGTTTCTTATGTGAACGCAGTATTTATTTATAAAATTTTTTACAGTCAAATTTTACCACCATAAGGGGGCGCACTTGTGATGCACAAGTTAATAGCTATGTAAGCTACGGAGATATAATGCAAAACCTACAATACTGTTTACTACTTATTATTATTATTATTATTATTATTATTATTTTAAATCTTAACAGATTTAAAGTAATGGATTCATCATTTAACACCTTAAGTCTCTTCTTTGTCTATTATTTTGCCAGTGGTAGCTTAATGTTTTAAAGGCTCTAGTTTACTGTTCAGAAGGTTATTAGTTTAAGCCCCAGCACGGCCAAGCTTCTACCATAAAAAAATATTTAAAAAACAGCATAAGTGTAGAGAGTGGTTTTAGTGTACTGTAATGTCTTCCTCGTCTATGACAATGTGACTTGGTGATAATTCTTACAGCATATTTTGAAATCATATTCGTATACTAATGTCTAATGTAGGCAGAAGTCATACCAACGCTAGTCATGTAGGGTAAATCACCAGCTAAACACAAAGCCAAGTTTGTGACGACTTTTTGGCTTAAATTCTGGCCTAGCCACACCACAGTGATGCTCGGATCCTAAACTCCAGCTTCGTGGTACATCCCAAATGCTTGTGTAGGTTTCTTGCGCACGGTACTGACTGACGATATGTCGATACTGATTATGTCCGGTTTTATGTTTAAATTAAGCAACTATGCTTTTATGCATGACTACACAGCGGTATTTAAAAATCATTACTATTTCTTTCTCAGTTTGTCGTCCTGCTCTCCTTCATCTTGATTGCTGAAATGTTTGTTAACCGTTGGTGGGTATGTCTTAATTAACATGGTGAGATTTACCAGTAACAAATTTTTCAAACAAATTGCAATTTTGTCATCCAGCATAAAAAAAATAAAATAAATAAATAAATAAATAAAAACATTTTTTACATGTCTGTTGTTTTGCTTTTTTTCTCTGTAGATGCTGGCTGATAGCAGCAAGACCCTACAGAAAATGATCAAAGAGTACAAAACAAAGGACAAGTATAAAAAATGTATGGACAATACCAAGCAACAGGTTTGGTGTCCCACACAGTCATTACTAACACATATAAGCTGTGAGCTTTTAATTGGCATCCAGAATGAATGACCTCTTTGTTGATTTTGATTACTCAGAATATCCTGACGGATTTTCAGCATTAGCAGCCCCTGTCAGTAGTTCTGATTGCCAGGCACATTGTGTTTTTAAATCGATGGCCTTATTCAAATACAGCGCCATGACAAAGTATTTGTTTCCTTCATGTCTACATCTGTCACATATATTTGTTTCAGAAAATTTGATTCTCTAGCTCTAGTACTGTGCTAAAATCTTAAGCACCATATTAAGTTTAGTACAAATTTTGTTATATATGTTTACCATGACCCTATTATTATGTACAAAATCATTCACTATTTCCAACTCTAGCTTAAAAATAAATAAGTAAACAAATAACAGACCAGACAACTATTTGCATGCATTACACAACAGACTCATTTCCAGATGGAAACAAAAAACCTAATGTTGTGTCGGGATATTTCTGTAATCTATATAATAATAAGAATAGAATAGCAATACAAATCAAATAGGCACCTAGGTATCGTTATATTGTATCAGCTGGTCCCTGGTAAGTCCCATCGTAGTAGATAACCTAGATGACCCACCACAGGAAATAAAAATGCCTTAATAGAGGTAGGAGACAGTTTTATTTTTTTATACCTCCTTCCAAATATACAGAATTTTGTACATTACCTCTCGCTCTTGTTTGTGTTTGCCTTTAGATCTTCAGTGTTGTGCTTTTATTATAATGTTTTTGTTGTTGAAATGCATAACAGATTAATGACACAGTGGGTACGGAAAAAGTATTCAGATCCCCTTAAATTTTTCACTTTTTGTTATATTGCAGCCATTTGCTAAAATCATTTAAGTTCATTTTTTTCCTCATTAATGTACACACAGCACCCCAAATTGAAAGAAAAACACAGAATTGTTGACATTTATTAAAAAAGAAAAACTGAAATATTACATGGTCCTAAGTATTCACTTTGCTGTGACACTCATATATTTAACTCAGGTGCTGTCCATTTTCTTGAGATGGTTCTACACCTTCATTTGAGTCCAGCTGTGTTTGATTATACTGATTGGACTTGGTTAGGAAAGCCACACACCTGTCTATATAAGACCTTACAGCTCACAATGCATGTCCGAGCAAATGAGAATCATGAGGTCAAAGGAACTGCCTGAAGAGCTCAGAGACAGAATTGTGGCAAAGCACAGATTTGGAAAAAGGTTACAAAAAAATTTCTGCTGCATTTTAGGTTCCTAAGAGCACAGTGGCCTCCATAATCCTTAAATGGAAGACGTTTGGGACAACCAGAACACTTCCTAGAGCTGGCTGTCCGGCAAAACTGAGCTATCGGGGGCGAAGAGCCTTGGTGAGAGAGGTAAAGAAGAACCCAAAGATCACTGTGGCTGAGGTCCAGAGAAGCAGTCGGGAGATGGGAGAAAGTTGTAGAAAGTCAACCATCACTGCAGCCCTCCACCAGTCGGGGCTTGATGGCAGAGTGGTCCGACGGAAGCCTCTCCTTAGTGCAAGACACTTTAAAAAACACCTGAAGGGCTCCAAGATGGTGAGAAATAAGATTCTCTGGTCTGATGAGACCAAGATAAAACTTTTTGGCCTTAATTCTAAGCGGTATGTGTGGAAAAAAACAGGCACTGCATCATCTGTCCAGTACAGTCCCAACAGTGAAGCATGGTGGTGGCAGCATAATGCTGTGGGGGTGTTTTTCAGCTTCAGGGACAGGACGACTGGTTGCAATCGAGGGAAAGATGAATGCGGGCAAGTACAGGGATATCCTGGACGAAAACCTTCTCCAGAGTGCTCAGGACAACAAGACAATGACCCTAAGCACACAGCTAAAATAACGAAGGAGTGGCTTCACAACAACTCTGTGACTGTTCTTGAATGGCCCAGCCAGAGCCCTGACTTAAACCCAATTGAGCATCTCTGGAGAGACCTAAAAATGGCTGTCCACCAACGTTTACCATCCAACCTGACAGAACTGGAGAGGATCTACAAGGAGGAATGGCAGAGGATCCCCAAATCCAGGTGTGAAAAACAAGACTCATGGCAGTATTAGATGGTGCTTCTACTAAATACTAAGCAAAGGGTCTGAATACTTAGGCCCATGTGATATTTCAGTTTTTCTTTTTTAATAAATCTGCAAAAATGTCCACAATTCTGTGTTTTTCTGTCAATATGGGGTGCTGTGTGCACATTAATGAGGGAAAAAAATTAACTTAAATGATTTTAGCAAATGGCTGCAATATAACAATGTTTCTTAAAGTTTTATAATTAGATAGTTTTTACCCATCCATTAAAAAAAATACAGTCCACAGAAACAGGCTTTTGAAATAAGTCACTATCTTCATAAAACTGCTCCAGTTTTATTAGGTGATGGTAATATTTAATAAGTTGCTTTGAATATTTCTGTTGGTCTAGTTCAGTATGCACAACCACAATCATAGGGAGGACTGCTGACTTTACAGTTGTCTAGATCATCGATACCCTCCACAAGGATAATGTGTGACAGAAGATCATTGTTGAAGGGTTTTGTAGAGTTCTGTATTGAAGCATATTCATGGAAAGTTGACTGGAAGGGAAACGTGTGGTAGAAAAAGGTGCACAATCAACAGATGCAATCTTAAGAAGATTATTAAGCAAAGCTGATTCAAGAACTTGAGAGAGCTTCACATGGAGTGGAGTGAGGCTGAAGTCAGTGCATCAAGAGCCACCGCGTTCAGATGTCTTCAGGAAATGGGCTGATGGAACTGTTGCAGTCTTAGTATCAGAAGTCACAAGCATTTCTAGTATTTTCTTACCTGGGCTAAGGAGAAAAAGCACTGGACCACTGCTCAATGGTCCAAACCACTTTTCAGATTAATGTAAATTTTGCATTTCATTTGTAAATGAAGGACCCAGAGTCTAGAGGAAAAGTGGTGAGGCACAAATCCAAGTTGCTCAAAGTCCAATTTGAAGTTTCCACAGTCTCTGAAGATTTGCGATGGCGTGTCATCTGCTGGTCCACTATGTATTATCAAGTACAGTGTCAATGCAGCCGTCTACCAGGAGATTTCACAGTAGCTTCATGCTTCATGGAGATGCTGATTTCCTTTTCCAGCAAGACTTTGGCACCTATCAATCACTTATCAATATCATGAAACACACAATAATCGCCTCTGTACCATGGCTCATTGATGCAGTAATTTGTGCTAAAGGAGTCCCTACCAAGTAATGGTGCATAAATGAACATAATACTACATAATACTTTTCAGAGCTAGGATTTTTTTATTTTTATGATTTTTATTATGTTACCCATAATCATTGAAATAAAACCAACAAAAAGTCTTGAAATATATCGCTTTCCTTTTTTCTTTTTTCTTTTTTTTTTTACACTTTTTATACACTGTTCTACTAAAACAAAAAAGAGGAATTGTTAAAAAGCCGGCAGGTGGTGTAATTATTAGCACTCTGGCCTCGCGCCTCGGGTCTGTGTGTGGAGTTTCCAGTTTCGGCTCAAAGACATGCTGACTAGGCTAATTTGGATTACATGTGCGTGTGTGTTTGTGAGCCCTGAGATGGATTGGCACCCTGTGCAGGATGTACCCCGCCTTATGCCCTTCATGCTTCCCTCGTACCTTGTACAGGATAAGCAGTACAGAAAATTAATGAATGATTTGTTAAAAAAACTAACAGTCAAAAGTTCATTCATATTTCTTCCTTAATTTTCTGTGTGCAGAATCAAGAGCCTGATGGTGATGATGATGATGATGATCAACCCAAAACGCAGCTGTTATGAGACCCTGTTTTCTCTGTTGAGGTTAAGATGGTAATCTTCTTTTTCATTTTATATGTTAATTTTGGACGCTCAAAAGGGTTTTTTCTCCTTGCTTCTATTCAATACTATCAATACTTTTGTCCTTGTAAACATTTATCGTCTGAGTACTATTCAAAAGTGCTAGGTCCTCAAGACAACAAGCCAAATTAGGTTTTAAAATATCCCCAAAGCCTAAAGATCAGTAAAACCACTTCAACTTAAAACAACATTGTTAAAAAAAAAAAAAAGATACTCATTCACTCACTCATCGTCTGTATTGCTTTATCTGGTATTTAGGGCCGCAGGACACACACATATTAACATGCTCCTTCATACACCACGGCCAATTTGGAAATGCCAGTTAGCCTAATCTGCATGTCATTGGACTGTGAGGAAACCCACCAAGCATGGGGATAACATGCAAATAGAGATGGGAATCGAACCTGGACCCTTTAGGTGCAAGGCCTAAAGGCCTCCAGATTTCCTAAATATAAGATATGCAGTTCAAGGAATAGTAATAATTATTACTACTTTTTATATGAATGCATTATGTTTTATTTCCGCCGTGAGTCTGTGTTCATGGAGTTTGCATGTGCTTGTTGGGTTTCCTCCAGGTTCTCCGGTTTCCTCCTACAGTCCAAAGACATGGATCCTCACATCAGATTAGGTCAATTAGCGTTCCCAAATTGCCCGTAGTGTGTGAATGAGCGTGTGTGTGTGTGTGTGTGTGTTTGTGTGTGTGTGTGTTTGTGTGTGTGTGTGTGTGTGCGCTGTGACGGATTGACACCCCATCCAGGGTGTACTCCGCCTCGTGCCCTAAGTCTCCTGGGATCGGCTCCCTGTATACAGGATAAAGTGGTATAGATGATGATTAATTAACTAATTAACTAGTTAATTAGTTCGTTTTATTTATACATTACGTTCATAAAAAGTCACAACCTTACTTCCTTCTGGCTACTTACATTTTCAAATGTATCTACCAGGAAGTGATTTCTTAAAATCTAACAAAACGATTCAAGGGTTGTCACAACAACTATCAACTGTATTTACTGTATTACTATTTCTTATTGGTTATTGTGTATTGCTCATGTAGGAACTTTCCTAACTCGTACAACTGCTCGAAAGCATGTTTACCTTCCACAATATTGCATGTATCTGAGATTCTGCACAGTATTGCGTGTCTCCACACCCAACCGGTCAGTATAATCATAAACACACTGATGGTTTGGTCTGTAGTAAACTAACAATGGATTGTGTTGTGGTCTTCCTCAGTTTCATCTGCAGTCCCTACATGCTTCTATACATGTGCCTTAATGATATAAAGACTTGTTGCCAGTTCTGCTATATAAAGAACAGAACGTAATTTTAGTCCACATATGAAGTGTGTGCTGCGATGGATTGGCACCCTGTCCAGGGTGTACCCTGCCTAGTGCCCGAAAGTCTCCTGGGATAGGCTCCAGGCTCCCCGCGATCCTGATCAAGGAAAAAGCGGTACAGAAGATGAATGAATGAATGAATGAAGTGTGTGTTTTTATTTCCTATTCAATGCAGTGTGCAGTAAACCTCGGAACTGATGAGACAAGATCATAACTTGATCTCTGTTCACTTCCTTCCTGTTCACCTCTGTCAATACTCATCTTGAACCAAACTCTTGGTACTTTGCAGAAGGAGAAATTGAATTGGTAACAAGGAGAATCACTATGGTTAAGTCTCTGATACTGCCAGTACAACAGAATAGACTAGAATACAATACAATATAACATATATATATATATATATATTATGGATTAATACTTAGCATTTGATTTTTACACAAATTGTTTAACACAACACTCTTCTATTTTGTTTTTTGCATTGGTTTGGTAAATGTGTAGTTTATCATTGTAGCTTGCTGTCGCTTTGATTTATTTACATAGACTTAACATTGAGACCAACATCAACTATGACATCATAGCTGTGACTATGATGACACGGCAAGCACCACTCACATTTTCTTCAGGAAATGTGCCTCTCTAGTTTTTGGTAACATCTAGCCAGTTTAGCTAGCAACCTAGCTGTATTTTGGTGCAACATGGCAGACACCTAGGGTGGGTACTTGGCCAATTTGTTTTTCCCCAGTGGATTGTCCCTTTCTGCGTCACCTGCCTGCAAAGCATATGCCATACATAGACACGTCATCGCCTTGCATTGGCGTTAATTCGCTGTCGTCACACTTTTCTTCTATTCTCAACGCCACCTTAATCATTCATGGGAATTTGACCAATCGTGCACAAGATTTTCACTAGTTGTTTTAATCAATTTAATAAAAGTCCACTACGCTATGACAGATATTTAGTAATGTAATACCAAGTACTGCCACAAGATGCCACTTCTTTGTTGTTCTTGTAGACCAGAACTGAAAGTGTGTTCTTACGTTGTTGTTATGAGCGGCACATTGACGGAAGCATACTCATACAAGACCCATGCCCCATTACATTGTGTCACCTGCTTGCCAAGCATAGGTCACATGTAAGGTCATTTGTCTCCATTGTTTCGCGTCGCCGTCATCGTCATACTTTTACTCTAATTCCTCCTTAACCGTTCAAGGGAATTTGACCAAACCTCCACAGAACCTTTATAAGAAGGTTATAGCTGTTCACCAGCCATTTCATTTCTACAAATAAAACATTCAGTGGACAGGCGAAGACACATCTCTTCCTTGGAAGAGTCATACATTTTTTCATTTTAATTATCTGCTGTCGAAAGCTATTTCCCAAGACGCACAATGTCTTGTTTTTTTTATTTTTTATTATTATGGCTGATTTTATAAAGCATCTGTATTTTATACATCTTTGTTGCATTACTATCACATAAGCTATTCGATGACAATAAACACAACAAAGACCCAATTCACAGACAAAAATGTCTGTTAGGCTTTTTGTTTATCAGGTAGTCATTTGTAACAAGTTTATGGTGAGACAAAGTTGCCAATCCTTCAGACACACTCTTCTTTCTTACTCATGAATAGAAAATGAGAATTAAACTGGAAAGTAGACCAATGCAATGTAATTCAAAAGACAAGCCACCTCTGCTGCACTTACATTAAACCCTGTGCAACAATGCAAGTAATGACTTCCTTTGTTTCTCCATCAATTGCATAAATTCCTTTCTAAAACCTTATAAACCAAAGCAGAAAAGGTTTAAGTGAACTTCCTGGCTCTCAAATACTGATCCACTGTACTGTTTACTGTATACAATTTCATTTTCTAGAATAAATATGGTTATGTTGGTGGTACGGTTGAGTTAGGCAGTGATTGTAGGTGGAAATACTGTACAGGCAGCTGGCACAATCAAGGCAAAAGGATTCCACGAACAAACTAATAAAAAGGCAGAGAAAGTTCAAGATTAAGAACTCAAACAAACTTAAAACTTTAAGTGATAACTTAAGGACTTGGTAAAGACGTGGGTCTTTAGTCTTTATTTGATGACAGAGAAGAGACATGCTCTGTAAGAGACATTACAGAGAAGAGACATGGTGGATATCTTCTTTGTACCATGTGCTATTTGTACTGGCGGGTCAGAGGGGGCATGGTGCAGTACCAGTACAAGGTGCGATAAATCCTTTACTACTGATGGATGCTGGTCTGGTTTTGAAACAACTTGAAGAAATTGAAAACAAATTGCATAGCCTGATTCTGTATTAGTTGCAGACAGTGGATGCTGCACAGTAGCAGGGAGTCCCCAGGAATGTACAGCACCTCAGATTCGGTAGGATTCCATTTTAGCTGATGAGCTGTCATCACATGATGACTATCACATACTGTATACTGAGTTTTATGCAAAAAACCCACGTGAAGGTACTTTATGGCCTCACCAAGAAAATATGTGAGGTAAAACAAAACAGGACCCAGCATTAAGCCTTGTGGGGCACCAGTGGAGAGTCTGTGGATTCCCTACATGTCACCTGATATGACCATCCCTCCAAGTAGGAAACAGAGTATTTCCAAGCCGTATCACATGTTCCATGACTCATGAGGATTGACGAATCTTGCGACTGTGCCAAAGAAGCACATTAAGAAGGATAAGGACTGATGACATTTAAGTGATTTCGTTATAACACCTAGAAGAACAGTTCACAACAACAGTTTAAGTGAGCCACTTTGAAACTGATTGGGATCTTGGGGTTTTTTCTGAAAGATAGAAAGTCAGACAATGCTTTCAATGGAGAATAAGAAAGGTTTTTTTTTTTCCTAATCCACTCATCAAAGAAAGTGGTGATATCATCAGCAATTAGAGGGGATGTTGAAAGAGGAGGTGGTGGGTAAGGAAGTGAAGAAGAATATGTCATGGAGCTTGTGAGGATCATGGTCAGAGGCTTCTAGTTTTCCTTTATAGAACTTGGACAGAAGAGAGATATACGAGGAAAGATCAGCATCAAGTTGTGATTTCCTCCAATGTTTCTCAACTGCTTTTAATTACGAAGGGCGTTTAAGTCAAATCAGGACTTTTCTCATAAATGAAAGTGTACGACCGATTGACATTGACAGAAGACTACAGAAGACAAGCACAGTACATTGATGAGCCTCAGAAAAAAAAAATTCAGTTGTGCAAACATTTTAAAGAAGATCGTACGTCATTCCACTGCAGTTGTTCCTGTCAACATTCAGTGATTAAAACGCTCAAAAAAAAAGACATGTTTGGTCACCAAAGGCGTTCCGCTTTTGCAGGACACTGCACGACCTCATATTGCACATGCAACACTTGCACATTACAGGAAATGATTGCCACATCCCCCATCGAGTTCTGACCTCGCTTCAAGCCATTTGCATATGCTTGAACCATTAAAGGAGTTCCCGGGAGGCCAGTATTTCAGACATAAAGCAGGAAGTACAATCATAGCTCTGGCGTACTGAGAGTTACAAGCTAGGTTTCACTAGCACCTTGATGATATCCAAGTGCTAGTGAAACCTTGGCAAGTCCCGGTTAGAGTTGAACCCCTCCCTCTTTTAGTCAGTTGTTGGACATCGCATCTAACAGCCATGTAGCAGGTAGAGACAGCTTCCTTAGAAAGGGGGTTCATGAATGAAGAAATACAAGAGAGGAAGTCTAATAGGGAAGTGATGTAATAAGAGCAAAGTGCTGTTGGGAAAAATCCTTTGTGTGTGTGTGTGTGTGTGTGTGTATATATGTGTGTGTGTGATTTACTTCACTTACATTAGTAACAGTCAACCTTTACTCCAAATCACCATACCATGCACTAACTTAACACTGAATCTTTTTAAAAGTATTTCTCCCTTATGTGTATTAATTTCCTTAAACACAAGAATAAATAAAAATATTTTTAACCCAACACTGCTTTATGAATTCAGATTAAATTACAATGGATTTAAAATAATTTAGCTTAATTTTATCATGATGACATTGTAATATGTAAAGTTAAACCTTGGATTGCGAGCATAATTCATATATGTATATCAAAGCACTGCTCTCTCTGACAGAGACTCTGGAAAGTTGATCTTTAACAAGGAACCTCTTTAGTGACACTTGCTCTTACTTTACACGTGCGTACACACATGAGGTCACAATGTCATACTAAACACTCACGCACGTATGTTGACTATACGAGTGACGCACGCGCACTGAGACGCACGTTCATCGTCTATACCCGAGGCGGGGTAGACCCTGGATAGGGGGCCAATCTTTCACAGGGCACACACACACATACACACACTCACACACTCATTCACAAATTACGGGCAATTTGGGAATACCAATTAGCCTAATCTGCATGTCTTTGGACTGCAGATTAGGATAGATAGATATATTGACTGTCAATATAAAAATTGTTAGTTGTATGAAATTTTTTATTATTATTTATGATGTTATTCAAGATTTATATTAATAGTGTTTTCAAGCAGACAGCATGTGGTTTTAAATTATTTTCATGTTTTGGTGACATCATTCATTTATTTATTTTCCATGATGTTTATCAGGTTGCTGAGTGTCTGTAAACTTTCAAAGGAAGCTCATGGCACAATGCACAGAACACCCTGCATGGGATGCCAACCCACTCACTACAGGCCCCAGGCATACACACACACATACACACACACACTACAAGAAATTTGGAAACGAGTCAACCAATGAATGTCTTTGGACCATAGGGGGAAACCAGAAAACTCAGAGGAAACTCATAAAGCTTTCCGGAATACATGGAAACTCCGGCATGCTGACCTGAGGAGAGATATGAACCCCCATGGCTGCTGAGCCAGCATGCCCCTATGGGGATAGTGTTCAAATGTAAATTTGTTTGGTAAGATATCAAGTTTCTTGAAAGTCATAGAAAAGTTACAGGTCAGCCCCGTACACAGACAATCACTATTATACTACCTCTAACATGCTTTACAACTGGTCTGGTGTTAGTATGCAGCACCTTGTACTTACTAAACATAACATGCCTCGTCTTTAAACAGCGTGAATCAGTTATGTAACATGAGATGGCAGCAATGTGTTTTTAATCGCCAGAATGATTTCGGTTTCAGTTATAGCTGTATTTTCAGTCATCGGTTAATGGTTGCCCACAGCAGCTTCTAGAGCACAAATCACAGTGGACTAGTTGAAACTTGAAACTTAGGGAATTCTTTGTAACCGTGTAGTCTTTTGAGCTTCAGCAAAACAACATCTAAAAGCTTTCAATTTCTTATGATTTGAACATGAGCTCAATTTTCTTATGAAGAACGAAACAAAGTGAACTGTTTTAAGGACTTTGGTTTTTTCTATATATACTGTAGTTTCTACAGTCAAAAATTTTGATGATTTAAACAATGTTATTACAATGCCAAATATATTACATTTTCTTACTCTGTGTATTTTCAGATGATATAACAAGATATAGGATTATTTACAGGGAGCAAAAATAACCAAGAAGTCACAGGTTATGTGCATGAATCGATGTTTATACCTAGTCCTTATTGTTATCCTGGTCAGGCCTGCTGTGGATCCTGAGCCTGTCCTTAAACACTATGTGCGAGCTGGAAATACATTAATGGATAGTATTATTTTGTCAAGCATTTTATTAAACTTATTTGTTTCTTGCTCTATACTGTAGGGGCAGGTACCAGGATATATATATATATATATATATATATATGTTTCTCTTTGGGATCAATCAATCAATCAATCAATCAATCAATCAATCAATCAATCAATTTATGTGTGTATCTATCTATCTATTAATACTTTTATCTCTCTCTCTCTATATATATATAATACTTTTATCTCTCTCTCTCTATATATAGTGGGTTGGCATCCCATGCAGGGTGTTCTGTATATTCGATATATATATATATAGAGAGAGAGATAAAAGTATTAATAGATAGATACACACATAAATTGATTGATTGATTGATTGATTGATCCCAAAGAGATATTGATTGATTGATCCCAAAGAGATATATATATATCTTTGGGATCAATCAATCATTCAATATAATCATTCAATCGATCAATATATTTCATGGTACCTGACCCTACAGTATATAGCACGAAACAAATAATAATAAAATG
>JAQKPX010000015.1:4767830-4783404 GCA_030068255.1 Clarias angolensis | reverse complement strand
TCTGTGGAGAGAGGAGAACCTTCCAGAAGGACAACCATCTCTGCAGCAATCCACCAATCAGGCCTATATGGTAGAGCTGGCCAGAGAGTCTCATCAGACCTGAGAATTTTGTTTCTCATGATCAGAGTCCTTCAGGTGCCTTTTACTAAGGAGTGGCTTCCGTCTGGCCACTAAACATTAATATACATTAATATACTAGTTATATATTACTTGATCTCACCCCTTGATCTCAATATATTATGATCTCACCCCATCTAAATAATGCACAGTATGCTACAGAATTGTTTTAAGTGGGACCTATTATGCAAAATACATTTTTTTATATAACGTTCCCTGCTTCTGGTTCTTTGTTGTTTAACGATAGTTGGAATTTAGTTACATTACGGCCAGCTGTAGGTCTCACTCTCCCTCATCTCCCCCCTTTTTAAAGCTGATTTTCCAATCCAGCATTTATTTAAAAAAAAAAAAAAAGGTCTACTGCTTCCTTCCCTGATCTCGTCTTGTTCTGTGTCTTCAACTCTTCGCCTGCTTTGATCTGGCACTCCCACACACTCGTATCTTCTCTACAAGCTCCCTCTTAGTACCGCTCTGTGGCTGTGGTTTGTTCTGTAAGTTGAATCACCACCAGTTATAGACCTCACTCTCTCAACGTCCATGGTTTTTGTTTTTAAAGCAGACTTTCCAGTCCAGTCAAGCACTTCCTTCCTTTCTAGGGTTTAAACAAGCTAGAGTTAGACAGTTAGATTGACCCTATTGTGACCTCACAAAAAAGAGCCCCCCCTCCCCGGGTTGTTGCTCAGCTCTGCAGTTCTCTGAGGGGGTGTGGCTTAGCAATAGCAATGGCACATTTGGAGGAGGAGTGAGGTATATATATAAAAAAAAAATTGCATTATCTGAGAGTTATTTCATATCAAGCATCTTACTTAATCTACTTAATGACTGCATTGGTTTATGATGTACTGTAGTTACGGTTAATGCTGTGAAGTGTCTGTTTAAAGCAAGTGAATTTCTGAAGAGTCACAAAGTGCTGGGGCTTCACATTCCTTCCCTAAATGCACTTCCCTAAATAACTTCAGATTAAGCGGTGCAGTCGCTGTAAATGATTAAATACAGAAACAACAACCATGTGAGAACCAGCGCATTAATATTACAGACCTACGAGTTACTGTAGCTTTGCTGAAAATGTCAAACTTATTCAGAATAAATTAAGACTTTTACAGTGCTGTGGTATTTCTTTCAAATATTATAAAGATATTTTCTAATTATTAAAATAATATCAGCCTAATACACAGTCAAACCACAATGTCAGGGTCAATTATGTTGAATTTATTAAGGAAAAAACAAGGATAGTAAGAAAAACATAATAGTCAAGTGTAGACTGCTGACATCATTGCTGCGGCGCTGGTCTCGGTGTGTTTTGAACTTTATGAAGTCTTATAACCTTATGAACTCTGGGGTTTTTGCTGAACAGGAGAAAAGAAGAAAGTGAACAAAGCACAATTCCACCTTGTTTAAAGGATTACTAGTCAACTTGCTTAAAGGGTTTACTGCACATAGTACATTCAGTAAACACACACACGGTCGATTTTCTATGTGAATTAAAAGGTTGTTCTATTCTTTATGTAGTGGAGATCATACACAATATATGTTTATAACATCGAGGCACATTTATAGAGGCTCAGTCCAAAACGTGGAGCTAGTGTATTTGTCAAATCAATCAGCTGTGATAATCTCTTTTGATACTGTCAGGGTTGCCACATCTAACATTTAAATACAAAGTCAGCCTACTGTATATGTGACATGCTGACATGAATTAAACAGTTTTTTATTTTTTTCATTTTAAACCACTGGGGGTTCGATCGGTCTTTTTAATTATATCTGTTATTTGAGGCGCGTGTGTTTAAATGCAAACAATAAATGCGTAATCTACTAAGTATCCACAATGCTTGTCACTATGTTGTGAAAATGTGCCTTAAATTTAAAGGAACTGCTTCATATTTACTGAAATATTTGTTTACACCGTCTGACATGGACTGTAAGATGAATTTCAGCTACAGATATTTAGCTAATTCGCTTGTTAGTTTTCCCACATTAATTACAGAACTCAATGTGAATGGCGCTGACGAATAGCATGATGTGAAAACTGTCATTCAATTAACATTCTGCAGCTCAAATCAAAGAAAGTTTTGCATTAAGAATTATAAGGAGGAAAAATTCCAAAATTAAAATTGTAATTTAAATAAAAATGTAATTGTTCTGCTTAAACTTGATGTAATATATAAAAAAAAAAAACAGGAATATTTTTCTGGAGATGCTAAGAAGTGTAATAAAATGCAAATAATCCCCAGATTTTAACTCGCGCATCGTCTATACCGCTTTATCCCGTACACAGGGCCGCGGGGGGGCCTGGAGTCCGTCCCAGATTTTATCTAGAGCTCTACATTAGGGATGGGAATTAGTTTTTTTTTTTTTTGGAGATTTTGTTACTTTCTAACTCTAAACAAACAGTACAAAATGTGCTCATACTACACACGGTGCTGTGCTGTGTGAATAGGTGCAGGACTGTAGAGAAATGGCAACATTTATAACTTTAAATGTGAACGTATAAATTTAATATTAATAAAAAAAAACCTCTTTTGAATCAGTTTGGCGGTACATAAATTGCCACACGAAAGACTCGAATCGATTTTTCCTCTAATTCTACTGTAAATCCATATGAAGTACAAATAATAACCTACTTCCTTATGAATCAATCAACGTTACACTGATATTTAGGGGAAACTCCCCACCCTCTTTTTTACTATTATTATAATTTTTTTTTTTTTTGTGCAAATCTATGATGTAATTTTGCATTAATAAATAATTAATTTAGAACTTTGCAGCTCTAAATTAATAACGTTCTTTGATATTTATGTATTTTGGGTTGTTTTGAGGACCTGGCAACCCATGTCAATATAAATACAGTAAATATTAGTAAATAGTGTTCTAATTATAAATGTAATCAGATCACAGTGCTTGGATGACTTCAAAAACTCACAACAGGAAAAAGCGTAGCACAGGCCAGAATTAAAAACCACACCATGGTGGTTGAACCATCGCTGGCAGAAAAACCACAACAAGATTGTAAACAGTTTTTTTTTTTCTTTTAAAACCCTACTGCATACATCCGTTTATAGATGCATGTTTAGGATATAATTAGAACGTGTTGCATGCAACATTTTTTGTTTCTGAGGTTCAAAGTTATGCGTAAATGTGGAATGAATCCGACGGTTCCATGTAAAGACGAGGAGGGCCGACTCCCCGCTTGTGTTTGATCTCAGTGTATTGTGCTGCTTTCATCACCGTTCCCACTCATTCCTCTAATCACTGATGAAGTAAACAAAAAAACGAAGCTTAAGATTCCCATCATATTCCCTCAGCGCTGCGACCCTGATACAGGCCTGGCACGTCTCTGATAACGCTGCGCGTTCACGCCCTCTGTGTTTCCCTCATCAGAGGGTTTTTGTGTACTTGATGGACAGATAGCGTGGCTGGAAAACACAGGCCGTCATCAGCTGCGTGGAGTTTGTGGGTAGTTCACCGTCAGGAGCATCATCCCATGCAGATACAGCGAGGTCTCGGATTCTGCACAGAGCAAACGGAGGAAGGATGTGAGTAGGCAAGTACGGTATGACTGGGTGACTGCAGGAGTAACCGCCCGCGCAGTTTATTTAGGGTCTGTGAGGTTGGTGGAAAAGGGAAAAAAGCAAAGCGGCCCCGAACTGCGAAGTGTGGGTGGGGTATTATATAGGGTCTTCTCTACCACTTCCTGTGGCAAAATGAATCATACATATATATAATAAAGTATATGTAAATAATAAAGTATGTTTTTTTAATGCAAAGTGAACTTAAAATGAGACTCTGATGTGTGTGTGTAAATAAATGACCAAAAAAACCCCAAATAATAATACATTTCCTGATTTGTTTCCTTTTTCTATTCTTGTACTAACCAAGCCTTAAACTAACCAATGGGATTTCCCCCCTATTGTGACCTCATAGTTTATTACTCATCTCTGCACTTCTCAGGTGGGTTGTGTCTCATCAGTAGCTCAGACGAAGAGTGAAACTAAGCGTGTTTGAGATGTGCATCATTTGATGTCACACACTTCGGGGGAGTTCCGAAACGTGCGTGGACTTGGTAAAGAAATGGGACCTTTAATTTAAATCAGATGGCTGAGATATGACTATGAGATATCCAGAAGCATTTCTCACAATCTCTCAGTACACATATTTGCCTGCTGTTATAATAAATACCTAATAAGACGATGATGGGCAATAAGACCGATAATAAGATCCTCCGTATATCTATTAGTAATCATGCCCTTGTTTTTCTGCTGTCCACTTTTCTGGTTAAATTAAGCAGGTAGACATAGTGAAATCATTTTTCCTATGTATTAATTTTGCATATATGAAAAAAGGGATCCCATTTAGAGAAGAGCAAATATTGCGAAACCCCTGATCCGTGTCAGTCAACAATACGTCTCCATGCCTACAGCACTACAGAGTACGCGTATTACTCGAACTGATATTTAAATGAATTCTTTAGAAAAGTTGGTATCTATGCACCCATCTCGGTGCAAAAGCTAATTTGTACAGCTGTTACAGGGTAAATGTTTGCTCGAAGGTCTGCTCCATATCCCTAGCCTAAATTATGATATGCATATAAATTTTTATGATATGCAACATAATAAAAATAAATAAAAAACCGCTGTGCTCTGAACTTTTATCGCAGGGTGCACTTTACCCGGGAAATGCAACTCTTTCACATCCTTCTTTCTTTGGACTCGTTTTATCATCGTACGTAAAGTCAACATTTGTAAAGTGCTTCGGCTGAACCCTTCATTTTCGAAGATCTCACGCTTCGTTAACAGCTGGTTTTCGGGGTCTCTCACCTTTGAGGTGCAATGAGAACTGCAGCCACTGCGCCAGCCAGTCTCGGCACTGTGCGGGACTCAGGAGCTCCGCGTTCAGCCCTCGAACGTAACACGCCTGCAAACAGACATCACGTGATGCATTAAACATGCATGGAATAATACATATGGGACACGCTGTTACTGGAAAATCATCAATAACAGGGTTTGTATGATGCAAAGCGGAGTTACCATGATTGCTTTGAAGGTCATTATTTTCCATTAACAACGTGTCCTGAAGTGTTCGAACACATCTTAATTATAATTCTTTATTTGTCACTGAATGACTTGATACATTTTCACTTAAAAATGAAACATGTCAGTTCCTGTTCTCACTTCTGCTACAGCATCTATAAGCAGAACTTCTCTCACCAGAACTCTTTTTTTTTTTCTCTCTAAAAATGTGGACGATGAAAAACAAATTTAAAAAAGAGAGAAATCCAGTTTGTACTGTTACCAAAAACAAACATACTGAAACGTGAAAAACACGTCTGTCCCGGAGTGCTGACACGGCAGACTCCTTACGAAAATTCTTACGGAAAATCTGAATTTCTCCTCATATCAACAGTTGCACACGTCTTTCAGTCCGCTCAGGTGCCGCTTCCAGCCTTACGAGCCCTTGTCAATCAGCTGATGTTACAGAATCGATTATGTATTGGAATGATGCATTAAAATTCACCTTTTAGACAGAATCAGGTCTTCAGTGTATGTGTACAAACAAACAACAAAAAAAAACATTCCCTATTGACTGGTTTTAAACAAGCCAATTTAATTTCCCCCCCTATTGTGACCTTATACAAGAAGAAGCCCCTCCTCCCTGGCTTGTTGCTCGACTCTGGTGTTCTCTTAACTAGTTAGTTTACATAGACACTGAAACGGTGTGTTCGGGGGAGGAGCGAAACAGAGGGACATCACAGCATGAAAAATCTCACACATTTTGGAGGAGCTCTGAGACCGGTGCTAATCTGTTGGTGGGAATAGTAAAATATGGGACCTTTAATAATTTCAAAAACATGTCACAGCTGCTGTTTAATTGACCCAACACCTTCTGACCAATCACGAATCGAGAAGACCAGAATTCGAAAACTTACTAGCAGATAAAATCTATGTTGTTGTAGATGTATTCACATGTGTATCCTAAACATGAGCGTTAATGATTTATATGCATTGAGGTTCTCTCACACCTCTTTGAGCTCCACGTCATTCAGCTGATGGAGTCCCAGGTTGACGATGGCACGATCCAGGTGCATGAGCTCTAGGGCGTGGCTATTCAACCGTTGGCCAATCCAGAACGCCGGGAGGCGGGGCGTTAAGAAGAGGAGCGGGCAAAGGTTTCTCTGGAAGCGATAATCAGCAAGCGCAAAAAGGAACTACAAAGTGGAACTACAAAGGAACTACAAAGTGGAACTACAAAGGAACTACAAAGCTAATAGACTGCTCAGGTAAAACCCATGCAGAATACTGTATAGGACATTTAGTCTGGCATCAGTCTACATAATGTAAGAAGTGAAAAGTTGTGTATTTTATCAGTCAAGTATAAGCCTAAATAAAATATCCTAAAAAAGTGTAATAACACATACTCATTACTCCACTAGTTTCCACCCCTGACTGTTACTTTGCTATAAAGGACTAACCATCTGATCCTCTCCCATCCTTCTGATTCCCAGCGGAGGGCCTGAGAATAAACTTCTCACTGCGTGGAGATCTGACACGACCGGATGAGCTCCACTCTGTACCTGGAAACATGGACAAATATCAATAATCAGCACTTTCTTTCCGATCCGTGTCGTGGTGTGTGGAGGGACGCACTTTTCCGCACAGCTCCGTAAGTCCGCTCTTCAGCTGCTCGTGTGTGACGCGAGACGCCGTCGTCTTCAACCCGTCGAGCAGCGGCTGGTGATGCCGCGTCCTCTGGGCGTGATACACTCGCTGGAACTCCTCGAGCTGCTGTGTCGTCCAGAAATGGCGAATGAGAAGCTGGCGAGGATAAAGGTACCTGGAATGTATGACAATGATGTATTATACTGTAGCAGGAATAAGAGACCGTGTGACATGCTGTTTTTGGAAAAGAATCAACTTTCAGGTGGTGTGATACATCACTGGGTATTGCTCTATAACAGAACCTCTGTCCTTCTCCTTACTGGTCACTAGGATTGTAGATTTCAAGGGGCGTTCAAGTCAAACCGGGACTTGCGAGGAAATTTCTCTTGAATGAAGCCGTGAAACCAAATTAAATTTTTCATTCACGGTGATGAGACTCTTAGCCGCAGTACAACATTTAAATGGTGCAAATGTTTTAAACAAGGCTGGACACCTGTGAATGACATTCTCGCCCATGCAGTCACTCCCGTTAACATTTGGCAAGTGGAATGCTTGATCCTTGAAAATCGCCGGATAACTTGTCACCAACTCAGCTGGGAGTTATCGCCACATCTGCTGTACAGTCCTGACCTCACTCAAAGCCATTTCTACATGTTTGGGTCATTAAAGGGGTTCCTGAGAGGCCGGAGTTTCAGACATGAAGCAGGCAGTCCGATCATGGCTCCGGCGTACCTTTCTACTTTGATGGTGTCCAAGCGCTAGTTAAACGCTGGAATAAGTGCATTAGTGTAGCAGGGGATTATATAGAGAAATAAAAGGAACTACGTTCTGTTATTCTGCATGATCAAAAGTCCCGATTTGACTTGAACTCATCTTGTTTTTTTTATTAGTATTTTAATCTGAATTAGGTCTGGAATATATATTGCTGTACAAAAAGAAAAATATGTTTTCTTAAATTAATATAATACCGATAAATAATTTAAAAGAAATCACCTCTACTCATTATCACATTTTTTTGCCTTTTGAGTGGAAAACAAATTCCTTACTTACATTAAAAGAAACACCAGGTAGTTGGCAAAAGGAGGAATGGAGATGATCACCAGGGGAATGGCTTTGATCATGTCTCTGTGGAACTGTCAGGACAAATATGAAGTAATAACATGAAGACCTGGGTTTAATACATTTTATCAAAAACACATTTAAAAATGGTGCCTTGATCATGATTACAATTGATTAGTACTATTTTTTTCTTTTTTGTTTTGCTTTATGTACTCAAAGATACATCTTCAAAGATTTCGTTTAGGTACTTTACTGATAAATGGCATGTCCAGACTTTATATGCAGATATCTTTTTAAGATTTAAACCACAATATTATACAATAAGCATCTCTGTTTTTCCCCTATATATACGTTTCCTTATATAAGACAAAATACATTTTAGATTAAAAAAATTATTCCATACTGGTGTTTTTTATTTTTATTTTAAAGTAGCACTTTTGGTATGAGTTAGTACTGCATAATAATCCACTTGGACCTCTTGCACACCAAGCCACTTTCTTTATCGAGCACCAATCAGAAAATCAGTGGATATTTATGTATATTTAACTCAAATTCAACAATGCACAAAATTATGTTCTGAAAAACTTACAGTAAGTGACAGCTCTACGTCGCCATCTAACGTCCACCCACTGTACTGCATGTCATACTTTCAATAACACTCAATAACTTCAACTTTTATGTGAAAAGTTATTTTTCATAGCAGTATAATAGTACTGTTAATCCTGACAATGCTGTTAGCTGGAAATACAGGCTGTGGTTATTAGTTGAAATTGTACAACCCTTCAGGTATATATGCAGAAAAAAAAAAAAAAAATCTCACCTGTCTGAGCTTCTCCATTTCACGGTAAGGCAGCTTCTGTGGATTGATGTTGTTTTTAATAATCCGAATTCTGATCCTATGCACTTCTCGGGCATCCTCGAAGAAGAGTCGAAATCCTACAAGGACATACACACAAGCTCTAAAGCAGACGAATGGTAATTCCACCAAACATGCCTAACCGTGTGTCTTTCTTTTTTCTTTAAGAACAGCACAAAAAATTTACACATATTTGACTAATAAATTTTAATTTCAAAATGTATGGAAAATAATGGAACACAGTTGAACCTCACCTCTCATAAAAGTAGAATAGAGGATGAAGAACCTAGGGAAGCGTCGTTGAAGAAACCTCTCGTACTTTTCATTCGCCCACTTCAACTTTGACACGATGCTTTGGCCGAGGCCGTACCTCGCTTGGGAAGATGAATACTGCCTCGCTAAACAGAGTCTACAGGAGATGAAGACGAGACATTTGCTTAACAAAGATTATGATGTCATATAACACTTTTATATCATCTTTATTAATAAGATTTTACACAGTTGCCTCTCAGCTCCAGGGTCTCTGAGCTGGTGTTACTGTCTGTCTGGGGTTTCTGTTTATGTTCCTTTGGGTTCTTTTCCTTCCTTTGGTATGTCCTGTTTTAAAACAACTCCAGCACATTAAAATTCATTTATACCTGAAAATATGGACTAATCCTAGAAGAATAAAAAGTTCAGCTTTTCTAATTAAAATCTATCTGTGCAGGTGTTTGGTTCCACTGAGCAAGTCGATTATAATAATAATAATAAATGATTATTCAGTACTAATAATTTATTTCAGTGGCCGAGTTTGTCTTCAGACCTGAACCCTGAAACCTCAAGCGGAAGGTGGCGAAGTGATGTCATGTGTCTATCATCCAGCAGCTCCGTGATATCATTATGGAGGAGTGGAAGAGGATCCCAGCAACACCATGTGCAGCTCTGGTGAATTCCAGGCCCAGGAGGATTAAGGATGTGATAGATAACAACGACCCTCTCACAAAATACTGACGCTTTGGACACAATTTTGACATGTTCACTTCGGGCGTACTCGTTTTTGTTGGCAGTTATTGAGACAACAATAATGTATGTTGAGTTATTATTAGAGGACAGTAAATCTATACTGTTACACCAGCTGCACACTGACTACTCTAAAATATATATCCACATTTCATGTCTATAGTATTGTCCCTTGAGAACATATAATAAAGTGGTTGCTGGAATGTGAGGGGTGTACTGACTTTTGTCGGATATTGTAACTGTTCATAACATCGCTTTTACTCAATATTTAGATTTCACTCATGGTGCAACTTCAGGCAGATATCAAGTGGCTCAATCAGTTAAGGCTGCGGGTTACCGGGTCATTGATCGGAAGGTCTGGGGTTCAAATCCCTGTAACCCTGTAATCTGCCCCAGGGGTGCTGTATCCTCTGAGCTTCCTATATAAAATATCCAAATACTTCAAAGGTTTCTGTCTAATGCTGTGACATCATCTAGCAGAACAGACAAATTTAATGAGACTGGTTTCGGGTTTTCCAATGTATGGATGATATAATTGAAAGAGTGAGTTCTGACCAACTTACAGACAAAACCTACAATAAATGTAATGTTAAGTGACCTTAATCAGAGCTGTGTCACCTGTACCCGGCCTGGTAACAGTAGACATTGTTGTAAGATGGGACAGTTAGAACAGCGAGCAAACGATTAATGATCAATTAAACCCGAGTCACCTGAGTGTCGTGGTGGTGAATGTAGGAGTGAAGAATCTCGCGCTGACTCGCGCGGCCCCCCGCGTCTCGCGCAGAAGAAGAGTCAGAGGAGCACCGCGGCACATCCGCACACAGGACAGCGCCATGTTGGAACTGAAAAAAAGAAAAAAAAATAACCTCGCTTGTCAACTTGGAGTGGGCGTGGCTCAAGATATGGGCGGGGCCGAAGTGCCTACACATGAAGCATTTATTATTATTATTATTATTATTATTTAACATTTACATTTAACATTTAAGCCTGATTAATGTGTGCTCTTTATGTGAGATTATTTAAGAACATTATCATTAGAGAAATATACAGTATATGAAACATTTGGAGAGAAAAATAGAACAACAAAATATAAAATACAGGATATAAAAATAAATATTTTAAAAACTTAAATATTATTATTGTCTATATTTTGTACAGCTAAGTTTTTGAAAAATATTTTTTTATATCCTATATTTTATATTTTGTTGTTCTATTTTATCTGCAGCTAAGTGTTTCTATATTTTATTCTTATTCTTATTCCATTCCCTAATTTATTTCTTATTGATCATTTAGATTTTAAGGTCACGAGCGGTCATGTAAGCATTTCACTGCATATCCTACTGTGTATGACTGTGTATGTGACAAATAAATTTTGATTTTATTTGAATTTGAACATATTAAAAATGTAATATATGCTATTATCTCTAATAACTAACATTATAACAACTGTGTTTAGAACAGTAGACGTGTATAATAAAAAAGTTTATCATTTTCTGATTATTTTTCATGCATAAACTTTTAAATATTATTTTTGTTTAAAGAAACAGTATTTAATATTTAATTCCTTCATTACAGCTAATTATTATTGTTAATAAATGTTAAATACTGTTTTTTTTAATCTACTGGTTGCATTACATCATACATCCTTTTGTTAGGGCTTTATTTACTTGCCTAATTTAATATTTAATTTAATAATTTAATATCACCCTGTCCATCACTATATCACATTAAGGTCAAACTTAATAACTTAAATTAACTTGTATTATTATGTCGACGCCATGATTGCATGCAGATTAGGTTAACTGCTCACTGTATGTGTGATGTGATGGATTGGCACCCTGTCCAGGGTGTACCCGCCTCATGCCCAAAGTCTCCTGGGATAGGCTCCAGGCTCCCTGTGACCCAGGATAAGTCGTATAGATAATGAGTTCTGATTGTGAGTGCTTATTTAATATTGTGACCTATTTTATTGTTATGGTTACGATACCAATTATGTTTGATTATGTCTAATCTAAAAGTTTTGTTTTTGTTGTTATTTTTCCATCGTAAGGCAATTTATTACATAATTAATTATGCTGGTAAAACATAATTGAATAGTTCCCTTGTGTTCCCTTCTATATATGCCTTCCCTTATTTTTTTTTAAATACATGCAGTATAATAAAACATACAGTTTTACTTTAGAAGGAGCTTGATGATGATGTCTTTATTAAGTGATTAATTAATTAATTAATTAATTTCTTATTACCGCTTATCCTGTACAAGGTTGTGGAGGGCCTGCAGCACATCCCATTGAGCACACACACATACACACTCGCACACAATATGTGCAATGTCTTTAATCTGCATGTCTTCGGACTGTGGGAGAAAACCAGAGTACCCTGAGGAAACCCACCGAGTACGGGGGAAAACATGCAAACTCCACATACGCAGACCCCGAGGCCAGAATCAAACCCTCGACACTGGATGTGTGCAGCCACAGTGCTAACCATCACGCCATAGTGATGAGTGTACATAATTTAAGCATGATGCATTACACAGTGTCCTAGTTAATTATAATCTACATTACAGCTGTCCACACTTTAAACTCCTGTTCTCACACAAGGTAAGTAGTTGAATGAGATGTTTTTGGGGAGAAGGAAAAACCCAAAACCCATGTGTGAGGGTACAGACAGGGGGCACATACGGTGGCCATGAAGTGCAAAACAAATTAAATTCAAAAACAAAATAACAAAAACAAAATAACAAATTCAAAACCAAATGAACAAAACGTAAAACAAAGTAACTAATTCAAAAACAAATGAACAAAACGTAAAACAAAATAACAAAACCCAAACTAATTTGTTATTTTTGGGGGGGGTTTGTTACCTTGTTTTGCACTTCTCGGCCACCGTAGGCCCACCATGACCAGGGCTGTGAGGCTGTGCACGAGACGGATTGGAGAGGCGGGGTTTAAACGGCTTCCCACGGGCTCACGTGACTTGGGGGCTGTATTTAGGGCCACATTGAGCTCTTGGGTTGAAATTGTGTGTGGGTTTTTAAATTATTTATTAAGTTGAGGAGGGATACAGGTGAGTGTATGATGTGATCGTTGTACTTGTACTTTCTCCTTAAAAAAAGCTAATTAACATGTGAACGTTTTCGAAGGCGGGAGCTCCAGGGGAAAAACATGTCGACCATCAGGTTTGGAAGCAGTCTTGGTGCCTCCAGGACCACCGGAAGTGCTACTGTTGCCAATGGAGACGAAGGTAAGAACTACACACAAGGCCTCGGTTTTTTTTTTTTTTTAGTTTTAACGTTATTTTTTTTCTTTTAATAACGTGTATGATGATTTTCTTTAGTTTGTTTTAAATTAAACTTTAAACTAGGACATTATGTACAACTAATTGGGATGTGTACAAAAAGTTTTGCAACAAGTACAGCCCTGAATCTGAGCAATAAACAAACATATAAATAAATGGGCACTACAAAATAAAATTTATATGCACAAATGAATGAATGAACAAACTAATAAGCGTCATTTTAAGACCCGAGTTTCACCAAAAGGTTCATTTCATAAAGTTTCAATTAACGAGCTCGTTGTACTGACATCTAGTGGACAGGTTTTGTATAGCAAATGGATCAAGCAGTACAATTCATGTAAAGTTCAGCCTTTTATTCATCATATATACACTACTATACAAACCTGGAGGCAACATCATTATTTTTGTTTTATTGGATAGAATGAAGTCATTACTGTAGAGTTTTGTTGTATGAATTTTTCCCCTTGATGCATATTAAAGATGAGAAGTTCATGCGAAAGTTTGGTTTTCCTAAATCTTGATTTTTATTAGAAAAAAAATACTTGGTGATTGCGTTCACAACATCCATGTGAACAGGCCTTTACTTAAGCCAGAATGAATCAGTCCTGTGATCCAAGCGAAATTGAGGCCTCATTTATCATTGATCTCCTCCTGACACTTGGGGAAATTCAGAGGCTTTATTATAATCTGCCCCTTCTGCTTGACACAAGCAGAGCTGAGTGTGTGTGTGTGTGTGTGTGTATATATATATATATAACTTTCTTTGTTGTTTTTACTTTCAAGAGCTTCATTTTAAATGATCTGCACTTGAGTATAAAGAATTTCTCCAGTAAAAATAAGTTGGGCCAATTCCAGGGTGCTGATCGAGACAAAACTTGAGTTTCCATGGTGTTGGTTGGAACAGTACCTTTTCAACTATAGGCATTTCTGCATATTACCTCAGAAAATAGGAAATGTTTAATGGAAAAACAAATGATCTAAATTTTCAATATTGTTGCAGAGGACGCATTTATTAATTTTTTTTCAGTACATTGTGTCGTGGCAAATTTTGTGAACAGAAACAGCAAACAGAAACCCAACAACTACTACAAAAAAAGTTTATTGCAACCAAAAGTAAATAGACTCGTCAGCCAAAAGACAAGACACCCCATGAAAATTCCGCAAGATCTTCCCACTTTCCCAATTTACATACCCTTATCAAGCAATTACCTCATTGTTTGCTCATTAAGTAAAATCGTTACTTGATATTCATTGGATGTAAGCTAATTTTGTTCAGGTCAGATTGATGTGGCACTTCACAGTTACATAATTTTGTATGATGTTGTTTTTATTACTTTATCCGCTCCTAAAAGCGGAAGTCTGGCTCTTTGCACTCTATGTCCCAATCAATGCAGAACTGAAAACTTATTTTTATTTATTGGATCTCTGCCTGCACCTTTTTGTGTTTTTCCACTTCATTAAACTTCCTCAATTTCTTGCACTCTGTGTGTATGGGTCGTTCATGGGGCACACTTCGCATATGTTTCTGCTTGATTATCGTTAGTTATTAGTATAAAGCTATAAAATAAAAAGGTGTAAATATTATTAGTATTATTTTACTTATTGCTTTGTTTCCTATCCCCGCCTTCTACATGCATCTTTCTCACTTCCCCAATTTGTCGTGCAGACGCCTTTTCTTTTATTGTAGCGAGCGGATCAAGGCCTCTTGAACAGAGGCCTTCTGGGTATTTAGTACCTCACACTTGAATACAATTGTAGGCCAATAAAATCTTTCCACAATTGGGAAATTTGTTTTTTGGGGGAAAAGTGCTGCCTTGTTGTTCCTCTAGATGGAAATGTAGAGCTATAAATGCAACTACAAGCAAATGTTCTTGTTTAATAAGATAAGGATCCTGTATGTGAACTTAATTCTTATACAGAAGTCTTGACTGAATTCTAGAATTGTGGTCTAAAAAAACTTCAGTGATTTTGGAACTGCTCTCTCAATTGGTTTATTGTGCAGATACAAATTCTAGTTGTAGAATATTTTCAGTAAAATCTTCCCAACCCCCTTTTTCAGAAGGCGTGAATTTGCGATCCAAAAAAAAAAAAAAATTGTAAAACCACTGTGGCACAGTGGTGCACCTCTGGGGTTCGGGTTCGATTCTCAGCCAGGCTCGATTCCTATCTCTGTGTGCATGGAGTTTGCATGTTCTCCCCGTGCTTGATGGGTTTCCTCCAGGTTCTCCAGTTTCCTCCCACACTCCAAAGATATGCAAGTTAGGCTAATTGGCATTCCCAAATTGCCCGTAGTGTATGTGTGCCCTGCGATGGATTGGCACCCTGTCTAGGGTGTACCTTGCCTGGTGCCCTAAGTCTCCTGGGGTAGGCTCCAGATCCCCGCGACCTTGAATACAGGATAAAGCGGTATAGACGATGAGGGAGTCTAAAACCACATTTTTCTCTCCACTTTATTTTTATTGCTTGTTTTAGGTAAACGTAGGAAGTATAATTGCAGTTAAGGTTATTTTAGTGTATATGTTTTGCCTAAATCTGTGCCACGATATTCAGCAAGTGCATATAATACAGAGACCCAGAACAGTTGTATTTT
>JAQKPX010000015.1:4701556-4716156 GCA_030068255.1 Clarias angolensis | reverse complement strand
GCTAAGCTGCAACTTTACCTCACCTTATCGCATTTCACTTGGTACTGCAATGGAAAAATACAATCAGCAAATTAATAGTATTGCATAGTTAAATATAGACTATGGAAATTATATTGAAGTTCAAGGAGCACATAAAGTCCTGCATCGCTAATCCTTGTGCCAGTGAGGAATGTGTGTACTGGATGGTACGGGCACCACCATCAGCCCTGTTCATGTGGGCAGTAAAAATGTAAAACTGAAACCGGGTCATTATTTGTTTGGATGGCATCCACTTCTTTTGTGACAGTGAGTTCAGAATAAAAAAAATTAACTGTTGGAGATCGGTTCTAAAACATGCCTCAGACCACAAAGTAGAACGTGATAGAATTGGACATGTCCAGCCTGAGACCATGTTGTGCCCTTTTGCACCTAACATCTGGGCCTCCTCTTCTGGGTACCACTGGGTGGGTGTTCAGTATGTGCAACTCTACAGTACCTATGCAGGATTCATGACTGAAACAAAGCAAAAGTGCTGATTTTCAGATGTGCACGTTTAATGCTACCATGATCAAATTTGTTGTGCTGGATGGTTAAAACTGAGATACTTCTGAGAGTTTTATTTGATTTCTTTAAACAATCACAACACTATGAAATTATAATCATGTTGCTAGCATCTTATCCTTCATGCTAGTTTTAAATGTATGCACATGCGCCCTCTGCTGGCCAACTGATACATTGACAGTTACACTTTTACAGTTTACATCTTACATCTTTAAATCTTTTGTATATTTATATTTAAAATATTTGGTTTCCTCCCACAGTCCAAAGACATGCTGATAGGGATAGGCTCCAGGCCCCCCGCGACCCTGAATACAGGATAAAGCAGTATAGAAGATGAGTGAGCGAGTGTATATGTGGGTGCCCTGCTATGGATTGGCACCCTGTCCAGATTGTACCCCGTCTTGTGCTCTAAGAAACCTGAGATAGGTTCCAGGCCCCCTGTGATCCTGTATACAGGATAAAGAGGTGTAGATGATGAGTGAGGGTTTCCCCCAAATTTTAGTTGTTGGAGCATTTTTCCAATCAAATCCACTTAATTTGATCACTTGATTCAGAAGTTGCTAACGCTCCATCCAATTATTTATCTTTACTTGTTTAAAGCCAATTGTTTCTAACAATGCAGCATCCAACAGCCAATATGGCAAAATATCAGAGCTTGTATCTGGACCTAAGTGACTATAAGAACTACATTATTAAAGCTTTGGCAGTTTTAAGAGATTACTACTTTTTTTCAACTTTGTGAAAGCTGCTTGAGTTCTTCCATGCCAACTCTTCACAAACCACGTCCTTAAAGACCTTGCTTTGTGCATGAAGGCCATGGTCATGCTAGAGCAGGTTTGGGCAAATTATTTCACTTGTAAAGTTGTAAAGCTGTGGCAATCTGAATACGGGCTTCAGTTTAGTCTAACTAAAGACTCAAAGATCATAACAATTAACTCTAAGATCATAACAAAGAGTAGGCCTCAGAAATGAGTGGGCTGTGTACACACATTATAATCTGTGTACTGCTCTTAATCATGTGGTCTGGGATAAGTGGCATGCATAAGGTATCTGAACACTGGACACATCATGCAACCAAATCATGCTCATCATCACTGTCAGATAAAGTGAGAACAGTGTTGGAGCTACTGTAGCTATACTGTTTGAGGCCCCTGGTAATAGGAAACGTCTCGGAATGATCGCCTTGACGACATACTCAACCAATCATCACATTGTAATGGGCAGCCATGAAGCATGTATAATTGGCCATCCAAAATGTCTCAGCATGCTCCACATTGGGCTCCTGTCAAAAGCTGTTTCCAGTTCCTAGAAGATGTAATAGAGTGGCCTCTGTTGTTCTCGGCACTCGTCCTGGAGTTGGCGAGCACAGAAGGTCATGGAAACCACATCTTTCAGATTGTGGAAGAACATCCTCTCTAACTGTGTGAAGCGAGATGCCACAATTGTTTCTGCATACTGGAGATCTGTTACCCTTCTTGTAGATGGTCACCAACAAATATGTCAATATTACATCATGCAGTACAAGTCATTGTGGACAATGGTGTCCTTTTAACTTTGTGGCAAGAGTTCTGGTAAGGGCGGCACGGTGGTGTAATGGATAGCACTGTTGCCTTGCACCTCCGGGGTCCGGGCTCGATTCCCATCTCTGTGTGCTTTGAGTTTGCATGTTCCCCCTGTGCTTGGTGGGTTTCCTCCCACAGTCCAAACACTTGCAGGTTAGACTAATTGTCGTTCCCAAATTGCCCATTTTGTGTGTGTGTGCCCTGCGATGAATCGACACCCTGTCCAGGGTGTACCCTGCCTCGTGCCCTAAGTCTACTGGGATAGGCTCCAGGCCCCCCATGACCCTGAATGCAGGATAAAGCGGTGTACCACACCTAAGAACTCAAGTCCCCTGGCATAGGCTCGAGGCTTACTTAGGGTATGAGTGAGTGAGTTTGGATAAAAGCTACAAACGAAGGTCAGTTGTCCACAAACTTTTGCTGAAGGTCATATGCTGAAGGTTATAATGGTCCAAAAAGAAGCATGCAGATTTCATGTTATTTTTGGAATGAAATGCATTACAATAAATAGATGGATATATTGAATAAATATGTTGATGTAGACTGTACATGGTATTTTTTATTTTTTTTTAAACTGATCACTGATGTGTCACTTGAAGCAAGCTCTACATTCACAAGAGGGCGCTCTATGACTATGGGAAATTCTCCAAACCCCCTGCCTATAACTATGGGACTGGATTGGTTCTTTGACAGTCCATGTTCTTATACTGGCCTCATGTCCCTGCCTGTTTCTGTTTTTCTATTTGTTTATGGTGATGCTTCTGAGAAAGTGGGATTCTGAGAGCCTGAGAAATCAGCGAAGCCAGTCATTAAATGTTAAGATCTGTACTTAGGAAGGTATCGTTGAATTTATTTGAATGTTAAAAAGGTGGCTCGGAGAAGCCCTGGTCCATGGTGTCATTTATATACGTATGAAAACACCAGCATGGTTTTATGGATAATTTTAAAATTTTATCTAGATTTTCATATGTTTTTTTTTTTTCTTTATTTAGGGTATGTTTAATGAAATCTGTTGAATTAAATGATAAACTGGTTTTGTGATGTATGTGTCCAAGGAGTTGAGTGAACATGGAGTAAAGTGATCAGTTCTGCAGAGGTCTTCTTGGCTTCCGTGGATTTGCTTAGGGTTTTTGAATAAAGCTTTTCTCAAGTGCCTACTCACATTCTCTGGCATAATAATCTTCCTACTCACACTGTCTCTCTGTCTCGCTGTCTCTCTCTCTCTCCCCCCCACCCAACACATATACATACAAACACACACACATCATACACACAGTTTCATTCAGCCGTCCAAGTTTCTCTTTGGCACGGAGTTACTCCAGCATAAAGATCTCCATCTTGTAAAAGCATATATACTGTAACATGTTCTTCATTACATTAAGCCTTATGTAAGAGCCCAAGCCTTATTCAGAAGATTTTTTTTATTACATCTGTGTATGAGTTTTTTCTTTCTCTCTTTCTCTCTGTTTCTCTCTCTCTCTGTAGCTTAACATATGACTTAATCCAGGAATTCTCCAAAGGAGAATATTATGTACTCGCTCGTCCATGTGTCACGTGACTGCATGTTTTTGGGCGTATTTTGAAGTACAGGATGGAGAGCTGTGTCTGTGTACATTCCCTGAAACTGTACAGGAAAGCATGCAGGAAGTTCCAGGCCTACACAGGAAAAGGCCGAGAGGAGGAGGGCTCAATCCAATACGCCACAACGCTATGTGCACTCTCTGATGGTTCTCCAAGCCCGGGATTTATGCCATCTCGACCTGGCGCACGCTGGCCCGAGAGAACTTTTTCCCCTTCTTCAGGCTCTTTCATCGAGAGACGTAAACATTCTCGTAAAGCACACAGCAGAGTTATTGTGTCAAACTTTCCTCGGATTATTTCAACTCATTACTGCTGACGGATTTAAGATGTGAACAGTGACTATTGCACTGTTGCTTGTTTGTTAGACAGCTGGACAAAGTAAAGCTCCAATGTCAGGATTTCATTCACTAGCAGGATACAGACGTCACATTCAATTCATTCATGTTCAAAGCTCAGAATGCATAAACAGGACATTCATTTTTTTTGCATCTTATTAAATATGTATGTATTAGTTTTCATGCTGAAGAATTTGTCAAATTAAACAAGTCTGCTTGGCACAGTGGATTAGGGTCCAGGGTCCGGGTTCAATTCTCCCCCTCGGGTCTGTTTGCTTGTTCTCTCTGAGCTTACTCCGGTTTCCTTCCACAGTCCAAATATATGCAGATTAGGCTAATTATTATATTTACTATAATTACTGTAGCACTCCCAAATTGCCCGTATATATGTCAATGAGTGTGTGACTGTGTATGTGTGTGCCCTGCGATAGATTGGTACACATGGTGTTCTCCGCCTCGTGCCCTAAGTCTCCTGGGATAGGATCCAGGCCCCCCGCGTGACCCTGTATACAGGATAACGCGGTATAGATGATGAGTGAGTTTGCTTTCTTAGCCCTCTGTTGGTCATGAAGAGAATTACAACTGTAACAACACCAACAATTCTTCTCAGTCCTGTGTAGAAGGTAAAAAAAAAAAGTAAAAAAAAAAAAAAAAGTTAAATAATACTACTTTTTAAAATAGACATAAATATCCTTAATGTTAATTTATTAAATGCTCAGAATCGCTGTTTTGCGAAACACAAGTTTTGCAAATCTTTATTTCTGAGCACATCTGATATGATCTTGAGGTCAAATCACAAACATGAAGCAGGTCTCTAAACACAGATACTGAGATAATAAACTCTGTGTGGGTTCCGTCACAGACACCATCTTGTTAGTAAGGCACGAAAGGCATGTTACATCACTGTAAATCTGTTCTCTGTCTGATGTCTGTCTTATCCGTCCAACCTGTACACAAAAACAAGAACAAATGTCATATTGGGATAATAATAATAATAATAATAATAGTAATAATAATAATCATCATCATCATCATTTTTTAGTTTTTTAAACTTTCTCAGGGTCACCATTTCGTATCCTTTGATTTGCATGTTTTTGGCTTTTTTACTCCAGATGTGCTTCCTGCCACAACCCACCTATTTCTCAAGGGTCAGGAGCCTTAACCCCCTCAGACACCACTACCTCATAATAATAATAATAATAATAATAATAATAATAGGATAGCATTGCCTTTGAGTAATTGAGTCTCACATGTTCTCCCCAGGTCTGCATACATGGTATCTTGGTTCTTCAGTTTCTTTTCCCTCCCTAAAACATACCGATATGTACGTAAACTGGATGATGTGTGTGCATGTTGCTCAGTAATGGTCTGGTGTCCCATCCACCTTATGCGCAATGTTCCTGAGATCAGATCTCTCCATATTCGTTGTGACCCTGAAGAATCTTTTGACGGTTGTGTTATCTACATTCTCTTCATAGACCTTCTATAAAACCAGAACCTTCCCAACCACATTCCTCCCTATAAGTTGTGCATAGTTAAAATAGTTGATAACTTGATAACCTTTTTTTTTTGTTGCAATAATAATGTAGACTATGTAAGACATCACTCAATGAATGTTCTTGTTTTGATTTTTTTTTATTTTTTGCATTCCAAGTAAGAAGATTTTAAATTGTCCACTTAAGTGTAGCGTGTGTGTGTGTGGGTGCATGTCCTTTACGTGTCAGTAAGCTCATCAGCCTCCCTGATCATGGGACTCTGAAGTTAATGGAAAGAAAACTGGCAGCTTGCAATCTGTTAACCGCACAACTTCCTCTGTCTTCCCCACGGCGTCTGTCCCCCCCTCCGAGCTCAGACGCTCGCCCTGTTGCATCAGTCCGCTCTGTTCTCATGCTGTTCTTTCGTTATCGTCATCGAAATCTCACCTCATCACATTACAGCATTCAGACCCATGAGCAAGTTATTCTCTAAACATCCATAACATCATCACGTGGGTGTGTGTTGCCTTTCACACTGAATTTATTGCACAAATAAAAGCAAGGCTGGATATTTTTAGGTCCCTTTCTCATCCTGTGAATTTATTTATTTATTTATTTAATTCATTATTCATTTAATATTCTCATCACACTGAGAACTTGTGTAAAATCGTCCTACTGCTGATACACAAATGAATCTACTGCTGGTTTCGGTCTTCAACGTGTCATACAGTAATGCGAGCGTGAAGCCATCCCTGGCATTTGGAGCCCATGTGGATGACCTAAAGTGACAGGAATTTTCACAGCTGGACGTTCGTGGTATTCGAGAAACAGGAAAGACGCTGGAATTGTGCTACTCTGATTCGAAGGTCTCTATACTCTGACTGTTTCTTCCCTTGGAGCTGTGAGATAGATAGATTTGGAAAACCCTGATTAGTCAACATCCTGAGCTCCGATCAGCACAGATCAGCGACACGGAGTCGAAATGCCAAACTATTTAAACTTACACACCTACACACACACACTGAAACCTGGCACAAAAGCTGTTCCACTTTCTCTGATGTTTCTGGAAAACACCAAAAAGTACTACCACCACCATGTCTGATTTTATATTAGATACCGCTCCAGACTGGATGCGTGAGACTGATTTTAGATGATAAAGATGTAGACGTTGATAACTGCTGCATCACTGCTGAGTTCTCGATTCTGATCGGCCAGAAGATGTTTACTTTGTACTTTTCTACACCAGCAGATCTGAGTATAATGGCAGCTATATTTCAAATCATTTTTTAGCTTACATTTACATTACGGCATATGACAGTCACCTTCATCCAGAGCAACGTACTGTAGATTTTTATCTCTTTATGCACCTGAGTAGTTGAGGGTTAAGGGCCTTGCTCGAGGCCCCAGCAGTGGCAAATTGGTATTGCTTCCAATCACTTGTCCAGTGGCTTAACCACTGAGCTACCGCTGTGCCATGCACTTGTTCTGATACTTTAGGGTTTTTCTAATTCATTCACAGGGACTTGTACTGATGAGACTTGATTATGCAAGAATGTCCTGCCATCAATCAAGAGCACATTGGCTTAGTGTTTAGCACTGTCGCCTTGCACCTACAGGGACTGTGTTCGAATCTTCCTTCTATTCAATTCAATTCAATTCAATTCAATTTTATTTGTATAGCGCTTTTAACAATTGTCATTGTCACAAAGCAGCTTTACAAAATCAAAAGAATTATTTAAGTTTGTATGGAATGTGAATGTGTATGAATCAAAATGGTCAGATTGTCCCTGATGAACAAGCCGAGGGCGACAGTGGCAAGGAAAAACTCCCTGAGATGGTAATAGGAAGAAACCTTGAGAGAAACCGGATTCAACAGGGAACCCATCCTCATTTGGGTGCAACAGGAAGCAGGAAATGATCTGCATTCATACTGTGTGTTAGGTGGCAGCCATAACAGTTGATGTTAATTGATGTTAATATGGAGTCCAGGTAGTTATTGGAGGCTCAGGTAGAGTTGTGGGAAATTCCAGTCCTGAACTATCGAGCAACTGCAGCCACGTCAAGTCCTCAGAGAACCAGCTGTCAACATCAGTCGAGGCCAGAACGGTCTTCATAGTCTTCATGGCTTCATGGTGCTTCTGTGTGTTTGGAGCTTGCATGTTCTCACCGTGGTTGGTGGGTTTCCTCCAGGTACTCCGGTTTCCTTCCACACTCCAAAGAGGACAGGTTATGCTAATTGCCGTTCCCAAATTGCCTGTAGTATGTGAATGAGTGTGTGTGTGTATGTGTGTGCCTTGTGACAGATTGGCACCCTGTCCAGGGTGTACCCTGCCTTGTCTCCAGTCAGTAGACGTTGGTCAGGGGACGTTGTATTTTCTGCCCTATCAGAAAGCTGATTTAATAAACTCTGAGACAGAAAAATGGAGACTAATGAGGAACGATTGTTTATACAGTAGCTGCTATAACAGAAGCTATGGGATATACTATACTATAAGTGTGTATTGAAAATGTAACAGCTTCTACAGGTACATACATAGGGTATAGTGGACATGCATTGCGGTATAAGCATGTGGTGGAAAGGTGAACTAAGTGGGGGTAATTCTTTAATGCTGTGTAACAGGAAGGTCATGAGTTCAAATTTCAAGAGCAACCACTGACACACCTTCTACCCCTTTAACCCATTTAGCTGTAGGAGATTCTGCAATACTGTAGATGCCTTTGACGCTTCTGCCATTATTCCTGGAAGTAGCAAGTCTAGTAACTGTTAGGCAAATACAACCGCAGATCAACAACAACATATATCTTTTTTTCTTTTTTTTTGCAGTGCCATTGTTTAAAAAATTAAGCCAAAAAGAAAAGAAAAAAACATTAATTAATTACTATTCAATCATTTGTCACTTGTATGTCACAGTGAATATATATGTTTTTGTATATCCCAGTTAGGAAGCTGGGATCAGAGCACAGGGTCAGTCAGAGTACAGCGCCCCTGGAGCAGATAGGGTTAGGGGTCTTGCTCAAGGGCTTAACAGTGGCAACTTGGCAGTGCTGGGACTTAAATCCATGACCTTCCAATCAACCAACCCAGCAACCCACAGCTTTAACCAACTGAGCCACCACTGTCCCGAACATGTGGGCAATACTAAATCCCATTACTGCTTCCAGAGGATTTAAGAAGGTAAGTTGCAGCTAGGTGCTGCTTATCATCAGCCCTCGATTAACTGATCCTCAGCAGGTGTGCAGACCTCTATAAAGGAAGGCTGTTTGCTGGTCTTGAGTATTCAGATGTGTGTCAACTCAATGCCAAGAGGGAAAGACATACGTAAGCAACAGTCTTCGAGAAACAACTGTTGCTGCATATCAATCTGAAAAGGATTATAAAACCATTTCCAAACAATTTGGAAGAGAGTTTGGTTCAACTCTCTACAGTGAGAAAGATTATTCACAAGTGGAAAGCATTGATGGCAGTTGACAAGTTGGAAGACAGTTGACTTCCCAGGAGTGGACGTCCAAGCACATTCACACCAAGGTCAGCCCATGCAATGCTCAGAGATATACAGTACAAAAAAATCATCTCAGACCCTAGAGGACTGACTGAGTATGTTAAATGTTAAAGTCCATGACAGCACATTTCGAATGGTTTGTTTGGAAGGGTTGCCAGGAGAAAAGAACACGGAAGCTGAGGTTTGTAAAACTGCATCTGAGCAAAGCACGAGACTTCTGGAACAATGTCCTATGTTAGTCAGATAAGACCAAAATAAAATTGTTTAATCTTAATGCCTAGTGCCATGTTTGGCAAAACCAAACAGCATTTCAGCAGGAACACCTCGTTCCCACTGTCAAGCACGGCGGTGGAGGGGTGATTGGGCTTGTTTTGCAACCACAGGACCTCGGCACCTCGCAGTCATTGAGTCGACAATAGACTTCTCTGCATACCAGAGTGTTCTAGAGGCAAATGTGAGGACATCTGTCTGACAGCTAAAGCTTGTTTGAAATTGGATCACGCAACAGAACAATAATCCGAAGCATACCAGTAAATCTACATGAGAGCAACTAAAAGAAATAAGAGTTAAGGTTTTGGAAACCTGGCGTAAAAGCGCTGTTCCACTTTCTTTGATGCACTGCCACCATCATTAACAACAATGTCTGATTTTATATTAGATACCGCTTCAGACTGGATGCGTGAGACTGATTTTAGATGATAAAGATGTAGACGTTGATAACTGCTGCATCACTGCTGAGTTCTCTGTTCTGGTCGGTCAGAAGATGTTTACTTTATACTTTTCTACACCAGCAGATCTGAGTATAATGGCAGCTATATTTCAAAACATTTTCAGATTACATGACCACAGACACCCTTATCCAGAGCAACTTAGATTTTTATCTCTTTATACGTTTGAGTAGTTGATGATTAAGGTCCCTGACTCCTGACCTAAAGCTTGTTTGAAACTGGATCACGCAACAAAACAATGATCAGAAGCACACCAGTAAATCTACATGAGAGCGACTGAAAAATAAGAGTTAAGGTTTTGGAATGGCCTAATCAACGTCCAGACCTCAACCCAATTAAAAGGCTGTGGCAGGATGAAGCATGAAGGATGAAGCAATGTTGTAAAGAAGAATCGGCTGGAATTCCTCAACAATGATGTGAGAGATTGATAAAGTCATACAGGAAAGTTATTGCTGCTAAAAGTGGATCTAAAAGCTATTAACTCTCGGCAGGTACTTAGTATTGGCCACCTGTTTTTTTCTTTTTGAAATCATTTTAATAAATAATGGCATGGTGAAAGAAGGTATGTCGTTTGTCTGAGAATGTATTTGCTAAAACTAAGTCCTGTTACAATCGGATGATTTGTCTTATGTTTTTACACAAAAAACACATAGAATTAAAGGAGGGCGTACTTATTTTTGTGCACTAACTTTGGCATCTCTGTGCCAGCTGGGGGCAGTGCTAATTTTCAGAAAATTTTTTTTAACCACAAAAAAATAAAAACAACGATTAAAACGATTAATGCAAATGATAATATATATATATATTTTAATTACATTTCAAATATTAACTCGAGATATTTAACTCGGATGTCTAGATTTTACAGACTGCATCTCTTTTGTTTCTATAAATTGTGCAAATGGAATGGTTTCTCTTTTCAGACTTCCTGTATAAGACAGACAGACAGTCTGCCTGTCACTGGCCTCTTCCTCTCCTTCTAAAAGGCGATAAAACATAACGAGGAACTAATCCATCCTCTAGGTATCCCATGAACAATCCTCCATGACACACATACTGTACTGTACAGACGCATCTTCCACAGCAGGTCCTATATTATAACTTACGTTGTTTCGTGGAAACAGATTTCAAATGGTTTATTGATAATAATCACGCACGCAAACATTAGTCACAGGATGGGAAGCGCAGCCCAAGATTAGAACACCAAGGAGATGGTTTCCTTTTAAAGTCTGAGGTCCATGTTGATAACCCTTTATCAAAGATCCGTTCAGCCAGCAAACATCATAAACCGCTGAAAAAGAGGAACCAGACCTCAAACTGAAACCCTGAGCGGAAACACGGTTAGATAGCCCGCTGTTCAAATGTACACAAGTGCACAATCATCTCCTGTTTCAGACATGTGTGTGCGTCGTGTCCATGCTAACGGCATTCGGTGATGGATCTTGACGTATCTCTTTTGGCACGTTTCCTCTAATGTGATCACTGGTGTATTCTGGCTAATTCAGAAAGAAAGCACTAATAGATTCTCCGTGAGAGCAGAGTCGAGGTCAGCAGCTGTGCAGTCTGTTCAAGCATTTTATCCCTGATCATGAGTGGACACACTGCAGAGGACAGCAAAATCTATCAGCGGACAGCACAGCACCTGTTTCCCTCTGAGACTCGGGCATGTGTGGGTGTGTGAACTATAGTTTAAAAGCAACTGCAGATTCTTTTTTAGGCCTTACCTCATTATGGACGCAATAACCTTTATCTTACAGTCTCTAAGCCTTACAATTGACCTGCGTAAACTGCAGCATTATTATGATTTTATATTATTTCAACCTGAGCACAAAAAATGATTCTACAAAATACGGCTCATAAAATGTGCCCACTTGCAGAACCACACAAGTGTTCTTCCTCTTGAGTTTTTAGGGCTTCTGCACGATCCGTCTAGGAAAACCAGACTCTGTGTCACTTTATTATTTCGTTTTACTCTGTACTTGTGATATATGGATGGTGCCAGGTGTTTAGTATGATAGTATTTCATTTGGTAAGACATAGACGTGCAATTAACAAGTAATGTGAAAAGCTTGCGCAATATTTTCTGGTAGCATGATTGCTTAGTAGTTTCGCAATGTTGCCTCACACCTCCATGGTTTGGGTTCAGATCGTGTTTCGTGCTTGTTTCTCATGTTGTCCACATGCTTTGTGGGTTTTCTTTGGATCCACCTGTTTCCTTCCACCTTCCAAAGAATTGCAGTGTAGGTTGATCGGTATTTCAACATTGTCCAAGTGTCTGTGTGTGTGGTCGTGGCATGTGATGGCCCCGCGACCTTACACAGGTCAGACGTTTTATTTATATATATTTGTATATTTATATGTATTATAATTGATGCACACATGATAAACTTCTACTTTTTCTTAAAAATTTTTTTTTCATTAATAAGTAATTGAGTGTGAATTACTGTATAAATTACAAATTGGGATCTTATCGTAAGCTTCCGTTGCACAGCTTAAGTATTAAACCTTTGCTGACTCCCTATTCCCTACAAAGTATAGCATATTAAGGGTCTCCTAGGCTTTAGTGTATAGGCTTTAGAACTGTTTTGAACTGAAGTTATGGCTCAGTGCTTAAGGCTCTGGGTTATTCATCAGAATATCAGGGGTTCAAGCCCAAGCAATGCCACTCTTACACATGTGGACAAAATTGTTGGTATCCTTCCATTGAAGAAAAAGAAATCCATGAAAAAATGATCACTGAAACAATTCGAAACTGACAAAAGTATATATATTTAAAAAACTGATGAAAATCACACATTTCTTTTGAATTGTGGTTCAAAAGAAGCGTTTGAAAAAACAAACTAATGAAACTGGCCTGGATGAAAATGATGGTACCCCTCGAAAAGAGTGAAAATAATTTGACCATAAAGACATGGAAAACTAAAGTGTGTACTGTAATTAGCATCACAAGTGTCACAAGTCACCGTGCTATAAATCCTATTGCACATCTGGGGAAAGAGCTGAAACATGCAGTCTGGAGAAGAAACCTTTAAACCTGAGACAGCTGAAGCAGTTTGCTCATGAAGAGAGCAGCCAAAATACCTGTCGACAGGTGCAGAGGTGTCACTGAGAGTTACAAAAATTGCTTGATACATTGTGGGTGAAAAGTAATTAGACATTAAAAATTGGTAATGAAGTCCATATTTCTTATAGACATTTATTGAAACAAATTGTACATGTACATGTACTGCATCTAAGTCCTCCAGTGTGCGAGGCTTTGTCCTGTACATCTACTCTTTTGCGTAACCCCACAGGAAACGTCCTGGAAAATGCTGGAGGACTTGGAGGCACGGATTCAAGAAGTTCTCAGCAATACCCCAAACGAAAGAGTATATTATATCCCCGGCCATTTGAGGAACTTAGTTGATGCGACCGGTGCCTACAGTATGTTGAAATTTAAAGATTTGCTTTAATTTTCCTATGTAATAAAGTACTTGTACAATTTGTTTTAATAAATTTGTATTAGAAATATGGACTTTATTACCAATTTTTAATGCTTAGTTACTTTTCACCCACCCTGTGTATCCAACAAGTTGGCAAAAAAATCATCATGTTCAACATTTGGAGCAATTCGCTCAGAGAGTCCGTGCTAGGTGTCATATCTGTTACTGACACGTCACCAACGTAAAAGTCATCTGCACACTAACACCCTGCAAACAAACTCCTCTGTTTACTCACCTGCTGTAGTGACGATTAAACATGAAACTGTCTCTGAAGCTCTGAATAGAATAGAGCGATTACAGTGAATGAATAGAATGGATATTGTCCCTTTGAGGTGCACAGACATAAAGGGAGTGGAGGAGGGGATTTGTTGGCCAAACCAACAGAAAAAAACCGTCCACCTGAGTATGAACTGCAAGTTTAATGAAAAGTCAACATTCAGTGACAGTTGGCTGGAAGCGTTAAACAGATATCTTTGTGAGAAACCTTCTCTACAATATGTTACACGTTAAATCTTACATGGAGCGATATTTAATTACAGGGGTTCCATCACTTTTTTCCTACCCTGCCAGCATTTTCTATCAGTAGCAAAAAATGATAGATGGATGCATCAGTCTGTGCTACTTTCTCAATATCTCCTACCTATAGTTTTATATGGTCTCAGCACTGCAAAAAAATATAGTTTTATTAGAGGTAACATTTTTTGATATGCTGGTAGCACATTGTGACACATCATTTTAATGTTCTCACTATAATCCCTATCACTTTAACACTGGTAGCGTTTTCTGACATGTTGATTAAATGTTATCCATCAATCCATAAGTCGACTGTAAAATTAAATGTGCAATAAAACACACAAATAATAATAATAATAATAATAATAATCATCATCATCATCATCATCATAAAACATTGAATACTAAACATGATCCTGCAAGTTGCTGGAAGGAGCAGTAGCATGGATTTATGAACGGGTTGCTAAAGCAGTGAAACCTGACATATGTCTGGTACTGATATTATTGATGTAGTTTGACATTTATGTGAATGCAGGGCATGTCTTCTCATATACAATATAGTCTTTAAATTGTATCTAGTGTTTGTGAGGTTGATACTATTTAGCTAATGCTTTATAGCTGTCTGGAACTAGCCTGGCAGCACAATGGTTTAGTGGTTAGCACTGTCACCTTGCACCTCTAGTGTCTGGGTTTGATTCCCACCTCAGTTTGCTTGGTGGGTTTCCTCCCCAGAGGTGGAAAGTAATGAATTACATTTACTCGCATTACTGTAATTGAGTAGATTTTTTGTGTACTTCTACATTTTAAAGTAGTTTTTAAAATCTGTAATTTTACTTTGACTTAAGTATGTTTTGTTTAAAGTATTGTACTTCACTACATTTTAAATC
>JAQKPX010000015.1:4614380-4628640 GCA_030068255.1 Clarias angolensis | reverse complement strand
GAGAGAGAGAGAGAGAGAGAGAGAGAGAGAGAGAGAGAGTGAGATAGTTTTTTACTATGAAAAAGTCTACATGCTCTGTATGTTTGAACTTTTACTCGAGTACATATGTAAATTGAAACAGTTCTACTTTTACTTAAGTACAGAATTTGTTTATTTTGCCCAAATCTGATGAAAAGAAAAGAATCTACTGCTATGCAAATTATAAACACGACCACGCCCGACCTCCTGCAAAACTGTGATCGCATTGTTTATTCACTTTTCAAAAAATTACAAGCATTACTCGAGTACTACATAATTTGCATATTATATGCGATTGGTCCAAAACCAAGGAGTTTCTTATGTGACATCACAAACTACAGTTGAGGAAAACAATTACTTCTAAGAAACAATCATATCAGTTAAAAGTTTACACAATGGCAATAGCGCACGCTGAAGTGTTTAGTGTTATGAGTCATAGCTAGATTGTCGATTTAATCTGATTTCTCAGGCGCGGAATTGTTTGGGTTTTTTTTTTTTTTTATCTGATTTAATAGCACTAGTGGTTATTGCCTGGCTTTTCTCAATCAGCTATTTTTCTTACAGGTTTTGATACATATGTAAAATACCATATCTCGAACAAATTGATCATCTCCATGCTTCTGCTCCAGTCCAGTAGGTGGCAGTAATGCACCAACCACCTATAAACTCAGAAGAAGACACGATAATCTTAGGGAAATCTTTTAAAAATCTTTTTTAAAAAATGTATTTTGCAAAACACTTGACACACACTTATGCAAAAGCTGTGTTATATTTTCAAGAAATGTAGCAATTTTAGACCTTTAAACAGTTGTTAAGTTAGTTTACCGATATGATTTTAAGTGGGAATCGATTTTTTAATTGAACTGACTCATCGATTCAATGAATCAAATCAACCAACAAAAGACTGATTAATTAATCTACATAAGTGAAGTGATTTAATCACCTGAAGTGTTAACAGTGAGACAGACAGTAATGATACTCTCAAGATTCTACGTCTTAAACCGCCGTAATGAAACTTACTACACTACTTACTAAACTTGCTTCCTAACAAAAGGTTCTGTGAAGGTTCGTCAAATTGCCATGACCGCTTCAGGAGGAGTTGCGGGGGACGGGGAAAAGAAAAAATTTTAATCACACCCTTCACCGCTCATTACTGAGAAGAATAAGTTCAGCGAGGAGGCTAATCAGAGTGCTATCAGGGCAAAACTTCTTTACAGCGTCCGAGTGGTAAAGCGCTAACGAGCTTGTCCTATCATCTGGAGATCGCAAGTTCGAATCCCGGGTGACGCTGTAGCTTCTCGCAGCCGGCGGCCTGGAAAGAGATGATTGGCTGACGTATTTCAGAGGGGAGGGATGAGAGGCACTTAGCGCTTTCACATCAATCGCGGCTCTAAGAGCATCTTTGGTCCTCCTTGACTGGTAGTTGTAGCCTTGATATGCGAGTATGGGCGTGGCCTAATGATGGGTGGGAATTGGCTACGACTAAAATACATTTATTTTTTTTATATATATTTTTTTTATTCTTTACAATAGACATTCAGCTGTAGTCTACCATAGCAAAAAAAAAGGAAGTGGCGCTATTTGGTTTACTAAACCTCTCATCATATCAAACAAAATAACATTTATGAGAAACAACTACTGCGATCTACGCTTCTTATAAAGGTTCGGTAAACGTGTGTTCAAATTCCCGTGAATGGTTTAGCTGGAGTCGCGGTACAAAAATGAGGAAACACGAAAATCCAGCTGTGTGAAAAATATTTACGATGCTCTCACGCCGTCCCGTCATCATCATCATCATCAAAACAGAGAAGAGCGCTTACACACTGAATAATATGTTAAATACAGCAAATACTAGTATTAAAATGGCACATTTTCACATTTACTCACACATATACAGTATTCTCAATCCACAGGATATTCCGACCTCTGGATTACTCCAACGCGTGAAGACGGTTTGTAAGCACTCAAGAACACGCTGATAAACAAACCCAGCACCTGTCACACCCTTGCAGCGTTCCTTGTTGATCTTATCGCTAACGTACTCACCTGCACCACCCTTCCAATAAAGCAGAGGACTCTGCCCTTCAATGACGCCCTGCCCAAGTTCCACAGTGCGTAAGACAGACAGTACGTCCTCTGAATAAGGAGATGGGAAGTTCTTCAAGCACATGCACAAGTTAAACGTTTTTTTCTTTCTCTCTCTCTCTCTTTCAGCATAATTGCTGTTGCTCTGTCTTTCTGTGCTTGATGAAGTCTCTCGCCCACACAATGCATGTGTCAAAGCCTACTTGCTCTTTTGTAACCACTTGAGTTCATATCCTGGCCTTTTCAGAAAAGAAATAAAACAAAAAAAAAACAGGCGTGGCTCCTTCCCTTTCGTATATCATCGTGGGTTATTGAATTTTCCCGAGCCTTAATTGAATGAAACGCTTTTCTATCTGCGAGGGAGAGGCCGGGTTACATCTGGTCGTTACGGACAAAATCCAGATCTGATCATTATGAAAGGAGTTTCCCCTTCAGCTGGGTTTCATGACACAGTGTTGCCATGGGTGACTGCCAGAAACGAGGGGGAGAGAAAGAGAAAGAGGGGGAGAGAGAGAGAATTAGAGAGAACGAAACAGAGTTGAATGGGTCTTCCCCTGGTCTCCACCCACGCTGTTGAACTCTTGCGGCCTTCAAACAGCCTGGTTTGCATTCCACCTGCAGGTACGAGCGTGATTCATCTTCCTCGATGAGGGGGTGCTCCATGTCTATAAATGAACACTGTGCTTTTGAAACACACAGCATGCGCGTCTGGGTGTCCGTGTGTGCGCGCTGGAACATTTTTTTCTTTTCTATCTTGTTGAGGACTAAGAAAAAGGAATATCTGGTACCGTAGGCTGGACACTGCGGGGAAATTTCGCTGGTCACGACAAGACTTTCACATCAACACCTAAAAAGGGTTTCGGAAAGCTTTATAAGATTCAGGGTCAAGCATCTGTACTTAATAGTGACGTCAATAGTAAGACGTAAGAGAAAAAATATCCCCACAAGGATTAGAATATTTGCCTGTTTTAACTTAGGGGAAAATTTGGCCCGTCAGGCCCTTATAAGGATCGCAAGTCAAATGCGTCTGCGTGCGTGCGTTAGTTCATGACGGCTGGGACAACATGATTTTGCATGTAAAATGAAGCCACTGCCACTGAAGTTTCGGATCCCAACTCGAAACGGATTGCTCCGAAAATCCCTATGAAAAAAAAAAATGAATAAAATTCTCGTTTCTTCCATCCAGCGCCGAGCTGAAACTCTAGCTCGCAGACAGCCAGGATGACTCACAGCTCTTTGAAGGTCTGCTGTTTGTTCGCTGCGGTGGCAGCGTTGCGCTACGAGAACAGCAGATGCAGCGTGACAGGAGGAAACCCGTTCAGAGTCACACACAAACCACAGGCACGTCTGGGCCTGCTGACACCACGCCTGAGCCTGCAACGCTGAGCTCTGCTTTCTCCTGGAACGCTCTGAGAGAGAGAGGAAGCATGCAAAGCAGAGGAGGGCTGGGACGCTCTCGCAATCTCTCTCTCGCTCTCTCTCTCTCTCTCTCTCTTGCTCTCTCGCTCTGCTCACTCCTACACACACTGCAGCAGACTACACTACACAGCACGACGCTTCGCACCGTCTCAGCCAAAAACACCTTGTAAATGAAGTTTGAACTGCTCGGGTCAGGTGAACGCTCTCCCCCTGGGGACGTGTTATGATGCACTTTAAAGGACAGACAAATGCGTCACTTTTCCACATCCCGACTAAGCGCTGGGGCTTCTGGACTACTGATTTGCCTACATTTACGTAAACATCTGAATAAGTGTCTACGTAATCAGCCTAAAGGCACAATCGGTCAACATTATCCACAGCGATCAGCCAAAGCATTAAAACCACCAGGCTGATATCGTATAAGGTCCTCATTGTGCCACCTAGACAGCTCTGACTCATCAAGGCAGGGACTCCACGAGGTATGCGCTTGTATCTGGCAGCAGAGCTTACAGTGCCTAAGCTGCAAGGTGGGGCCTTCCTCGGGTCGGACTTGTTTGTTCAGCACATACTAAAGATTTTTGATTGAGGAAGCCGAGAACTCTTTTGTGATGTTCCTCAAACCGTTCCTGAAGCATTTTAGCAGTGCACGTTATCACTGTCATTAAGGAACAATGCTTCCATTAAGGGGTGTACTTGTTCCGCAACATGGTTTAAGGACTTAAGGTTTCCCAGCAGAACATAGCCCAGAACATCACAATGCCTCTGATGGCTCGCCTTCTTCCCATAGATGCCTCATGGTGCCATCTCTTCCCCAGGAAAACAATGAACAAGCACATCAAGTTCTTCAAACCAGCCCATCTTGCCTGTGGTCCAGTTCTGATGCCCACTGTAGGAGCTTTCAGCAGTGGAAACCATGTGTGGTCTGATGCTGTTCTATCAGAGCCAGCATTAACTTCTTCAGCAACTTGTGCTCTTTTTTGTGATTGGACAAGACCAGCTAGCCTTCATTCTCGACATGCATCACTGAGACTTGGGCACCCATGATCCTGTCACTAGTTCACTAGTTGTCCTTCTTTGGACCAACCTTTGGTACTACTACTGGGGAAGTTGTGGCTCAAATGGTTAAGACATTTCAGGACGTCAGGGATTCAAGCCCCAGCACCGCCAACCCTATCTGCTCCAGCTTCCTAACTGGGATATGCGGAAATTACAATTTCCCTTTAGGATTAATAACGTGCTGACTATTATTATTATTATTATTGCTTACAACTTCTTACCAGGAGCACCTCATATTTCAGAACCTATTGTATTACTTGCTACCTAATACAACCCAGTTGCTCTCTCTCTCATTCCATACACACACTGATCTTTGTTTAATATCAATTACAAGACACTGATCTTTTTCTTAATAATTACAATACCTGTTTTTAAATACGTCATGCTAATTACTGTTATTTAGTGTCGTTAGCTTCTTTCACCCAAAGGTTAGGTTAAGTCGAACACAATGACAATACCAAAGTACTTCATACAGAATGAAAGCGGTCCGAAATGTCAGCCTTTCAGAGAATCAGGGGTTCACAGAAAGGCTGGAGGAGGCAGACTGAGCTCACGCGGCTTTATTGTGAACTCCAAATGGTCCATTTGAAATGGAGCGCTATAACGGGATGGAAAGGGAACTCACAACACGGAATCGAACAGTCGTAATAATGCTGACAAACTAATGGGAACAGATGAGGTCTGTCCATTCACAGCTGCACTTGGTTAAAAAATGGACAGAAATGGAAATATTAAATATTTATTTTTATTATTTTCCTGTTCGCAATTTATAGATCTTCATATAATAATAAAACTCTTCCAATACATATTTACGCGATGCACATTTAGAGAAAGTTCATGATAACTCCTATGTAACTATAAAAAATTATCATTAAAATGTGCCATAGATACATAAAATCAGATTATACCAAAATGTTATTGAATTCAATAGAGAAGGTGTTGATACATTTTCTATAACAGCAACTATGAAAATTGCGTATCTGCACTTTTTCCCTCTTTTGTTATCATTTCTACAGTTACACCTAATACAGGAATTTGCTTGACAGACATACCACACGCTGAAAAGTGTAAGCAATTGTTCAAATGACGACATGTTTTGTATAGTTGCGTCTTTAACAATGTTGGGAGGAGACCTCGGTGTCAGTGCTTCGTAACAGGTGGAGGCAAAAGCCGGAACTTAACCCTTTGCTCAACTTTTTGGTAGAGCGCATTTGGTATCACAATATCACTGTATTTATATAGCATGCCTTTTTAATTGTTTCTTGGCATACTATGAGAAATAAAGTGAATATGATGTCCAAAACCATTTGTGCTGGAGGACCATCAAACACAAACAAAAAGTTACAATTTTATATGACTCTACAGAATTTTTGTTTCTTTCTTTCTTTTACCATGAAGTGACATCTCAACCATTTGGAAGAGGCTAAATTGTTAGATGTGCTGCTTTTTTGTTTTAATAACTTCAAGAAAGAAAAATGCAAAGCTGGTGAGGTTACTATATCGTTACTAAAACACAACCTATGTTGTTTCTGAGACATTCCACAACTTGGAATTTGTTAGCAGTGAGAAACTGTGTTATGAGATGAATAAACCACAGCAGAACATGTCGTTATGGGAAAATAATCAACTTCAGGATCCAAGAGTAACTCCATTTCATATTGGGGTGCACTAGCTATAACAACAACACATGCTGAAGTATTAGATTAAAAAAAATTTTTTTTTTATCTAAATCTGATCCAAAATCAGATATTACTGGTAGTCCAATATCGATATTCACTATTAAATCAGCTGTGGTTTTTTTCCTCTGTAATCAACTCTGATTGGTTGATATATTTCCTATAACTGTAGCTCTCACATGTTTGTACTGTTCTTAACTGTAGTAGTAACTGATTCGCAGGGACTCGTACAGATTAAAAAACAATAGCAATTATAGTTTTTGTTTTTTAGGATTCAGGGAAGGAGTCTCCAGTGTCAGCACAGTAAATCTCTGCGGTATCTTGGTAACAGAATCAGCGGCCTTGTTAAGCGTGTTAAGGGTACAATGTGCATGAACAGATAAAACTCGCACCTTTTAGCAGATTACCGTAGTATAACAGAGACCAAACTTCAGATTGTTTGCTGTCAAAGGAAAATAATACACTGGTGCTGGTGGTCGCTTTGTCATTTACTGATCAATACCGACACCGAACTGATGGTTTATCTTCTACTCTATGAAACAAAGGACTGACTGGCTTTAAATCTGACGTTAATAAAAAGTGGTCAACAGGGCGATAATAATTGACCTCAAAACAAAACGGTAATTGTACCTTCAGAGGCTCTGATTAGCCGCAGCCGTGGAGTCAGAAAGGATTTAAAAACTCTTGGGGGTTTCTAAATCCAGCAGTTCTTTTCCCATTTTTAGCACGATAATAAGATCACGCGCAGCCTCAAGCTAGCAAAAAGGGAACTCTGGGATGGTGATTATCACCCCCAATCACTCCCACCGGGCCTGGTTTTTTCCACTCAGCCGTTTGGGGTTCGAAGCGGTTGGAACGCTAGCTTCATGTACGGTTTAGGAAAACCTCAGTGTTGTTCTTGCTTTCTGAGTAGATATAAATATCGGAGCAGAGGGAATTTACCACTTACTGACCTCTAAAACTTGCGAGGTCAGGATTTCCTCAGAGAGTGAGTAAGAGAGAGAGTGAGAAGAAAATGTACCCTCCAGACCGTTTTAATTTCTATTCTTTTCTCTGTGTTTGTGACGTGTTCGCGATGACGCATGAGCACAAACTCATCAACTCCTGGGTTGGAAAAACCGAAGCAGAACACTCTTACATTCTTTCCATTGTGTTTCAAACGACAACAACTGCAGAACCCGAAGCGTGCACAACATTTTAGCTGAGAGGTGTAAAGAAGCGGAGGAGGACAGAGAAAAGACGAGCAAACTTTCACCGAGTGGCTGAACTTCATGATTCATCGACATCCTGCTGATGCAAACGCAAACAGATATACAGTCCACGCTTAGGTCTTTTTTGTTTTTTTGTCCCCCCATCACGGTGACATCCCTGACCGTGCAAAAATCTGCATTTTTGCCTGTTCCCGTGCCACACGCATGGAAATTTTGGGTCACATGACCACCAGATTGACGCAACAACAAAACACAATTTACATTGAAACCAGAGAGACGCACACGACTTTTTCGCCCGTGATCTGCGACACCCAGGGCAGCAAAGGAACAGGTTTAGATTTCTGTTATTATCGCGCGAAGACTGCCAGTACGGTGTGAAATCAGGTTGAGGGAGAACGAGTTTGGCAGGAACACCTCACCCTGTGGGAATCCTTCGAGATCAGGGCTTCCAACGCTTTCTTGCATTACACAAAAAGCACAAAGCAACTCAGATTTGTAAGAGGTTTGACAAAGACAGGATATGACAATAAGCTACATAGAAAGCATCATATAACATCACACTATAGATACACGATATCTATAACACTAAAAATAGATCACTGATCATTTAAAAAAACTAAACAATGTTGTCCACTTACTGATTTTAGAGCATAAGAAGAGCATTCTTAACCTTGAAATGTTTTTATATGGTATTTAATCGTACTGTACTGTATGAGCAACTCAGCTGCTGAATAATTTAAATAACTCGACTTGTTTTTTTTTTGTTCTTTTATGTATACAGAGAAATATTGCTGAGGGGGGGGGGAAGACAGGGTGATGAAAGAGTGACGGTTTCTAACTACTATAACATAAGTGAGAACAGGAACTAACATGTTTCGAGGTCATTCCTGACAACTGCATAGACCTACAACTGATGATATGGGGTTTTTATTCATTTTTTTAAAAAATGCAATTTTACACACATCACTGTGGTACAATAGGAATAAATCACTTCATGATGTGCTGTTATGGGAAAATAATAAATGCTTCACATCAGGTTGCTTTTGTTTTCCTTTTGAAACGTTTAAAGAATATGTATAGATCATTTTTAAACTAGATTACGTCACTCGGCTGACCGCTTTTCGTTTTCTTTAGAAGGGGGTTTAACATGGTTTTTTTGTTGTCAATTCGAAAAAATCAAAGTGTACATGATATGTGAGAAATGATGGATTGTTACGAGCAACGTTTCTTTCAAAAGAGAAAAATTGTTCTGTATTACAGTTTAGGGTGTTCAGTTTTGTCCTGATTTTAAAGGTAGTCCCTGATATCTTATATACCTTTACCCATGCATAAGGTACATAATTCAATGTTTTACCTAGTACACTTTGTGCAGCATCCCAAAATACACTTTATAACCATAACAGCAGTTTAATATCTTTATGCCCAAGAGTTTAATTACAGCCATAACACAATGCAAGAGTTTTGATTCTTGCCATTTAACCCTGTAAATGATAAGAGAGGTCTTGCAGAAGCAGTTCAGAGTGCAGTCATGGTTATGTTCCTGCACACACACACACACACACACACACTGTGATGATCAGCCCAGAGAGCAACAGATCAATAAACCCAAAGCCAGCAGCACAGAGACACTTCTACTGGACATTTCGGACTTAAAAAAGAAAAAAGAAAAAGCGCTCAGATGAAAGGCTTTGATGTTACCTGAACTCCGCGTTAATCCTGATTGATGTTGCTTTGAAGCAGAGAGTCGCGCGCTCCGGCCGGTATCCGCCTGCACAAACAAACAAACCAACAAAAAAACAAAAAAAAAACGCACAAACAAAACACACACCGAGGCGCGCGCTTGAGTTTGGGGTTCCAGCGAAACACCCGAGTTCAACGCGACGACATGGCTGAAGAAGTGTGTGTGAGTGTCAGGGAGTGTGTGTGTGTGTGTGTGTGTTTTGGTTGCGCTCCGTCTTTCGTTCAGAATGGCGGTAAAGAAGCGGCCTGTCAAACCCGCCCTGAGTGACTGACTGACTGCCTGACTAACTACACCACCACCACCACTACACTGCAACCACTCCCCCTGTGTGTGTGTGTGTGTGTGTGGAGCACCGCCTAGAGAGAGAGAGAGAGAGAGAGAGACATGCCGATGAAGCACCCTTTGGATCCTTTGACAGGCAGCAAGAGAGAGAGAGACACATGGAGATATAGAAAGAAGAAGAGAAAGTTACACAGAGAGAGAAACAGAGAGAGAGAGAGAAACAGAGAGAGAGAGAGAAACACACACACACATACATATACTACTGTTAAAATAAGACTAACAGAGCAAGAGATATATAGAGAGATATAAACACAGTGAGATAAACACATAAACAGAGAGAAAAACAGACAGACAGACAGACAGACAGTTGTTAATGTGAGACAAATAGAACAAGAGAGAGAGGGAGTGAGACAGAGGGATACACATACAAAGAGAGAGAAAGAGAGAGCATTATTATTGTTATTATTATTATTATTGTTGTTGTTGTTGTTGTTGTTGTTGTTGTTGATGATGATGATTAAAAACCAACAATAACATTTGATTTATCAATAAAGCACCCTTTGAATACCTTGACAGACAGACAGGTAGACAGACAGACAACAAAAGACAGACATGTAAATACAGCAAAAAAAGAGAACGTTAAACACAGAGAGACAAAAAGAAAGAGAGACACATAGACACTGAGACAAACAGAGCAAGAGAGAGATACAGAGAGAGCGAGAGAGAGAAAGAGAAAGGTATAATCAGAGATAAACACACACAGACTAAAAGAGACACAGACGGACAACACAGAGTGAGACACAGAGAGACATATATGTATATATATATATATATTCTAAATAATATATAATAAAAAAATAATAATAATAATAATACTTGCTATAAGTTTTACATAATGATAATAATATAAGACCTATATGAATATCAGGTTAATATAATATACATCATACTATATTTATTTTAGTATGATGTATATTATATTAACCTGATATTCATATAGGTCTTATATTAAGTTCATAGAGCATGGAGAGGGGATATATATATATATATATATATATATATATATCCCCTCTCCATGCCCTATGAACTTGAATGCTTATTGGATTCATACATATCAGGTGATGTGTATTTGTGTAATGAGAGAAGGTGTGGCCTAAGGACTCCAACACCCAAGACATCAAGGTGTCCATTATTATTATTAGGCAACTTCCTTTCCTCAGGCAAAATGGGCCGAACGGAGATTTAACTGACTCTGAAAAGGTTAAAAAGTCTTTCAGAAGGATTCAACACCCCTGAAATGGCTAGGAGACGTATTGGGCGTGATTACAGTACCATCAAATGTTTTGTTGCAAACAGTCAACAGGGTCAAAAGGCACTTGTTGAGAAAAAAAGGAGGTAAATTAACTGTGAAAGATTTGAGAATCAAAGGTGAAGCTAACAGGAATCCATTATCCTCCAGTGCTGACATATTCCAAAACTGCCAACCTACCTGGAGAGCTCAGAAGTATGAGCAACAGTTGATATTTCAGTAATTCAATTCAAAAAGTGAAACTCGTACAGTATATTATGTAAGTTCATTAAACAGAGACTGATGTATTTCAAGTGTTTATTTCTTTTAATTTTGATGATTATGCCTTAAAGCTAATTAAAACCCCAAATTCAATATCTCCGAAATTTTGAATATTGTGAAATTCAATATTGGAGATTTGTGGTGTCTCTAATTAGCTAATTAACTCAAAACACCTGCAAAAGTTTCCTAAGCATTTAAATGGTCCCTCAGTCTGGTTCAGTAGACAGCACAATTATGGGGGAAAATGCTGACCTGACAGGTGTCCAGAAGACGATCAGTGACACCCTGCACATGGCGAGTAAGACACAAAAGGTCTTTGCTAAAGAAGCTGGCTGTTCACAGAGTCAGCACAGAGAGGCACAGTGTAAAGTTTGCACAGTCAGTAGTGGTTTGGGCGCCATGTCATCTGCTGGTTTTGGTCCACTGTGTTTTTTAGGTTTCTTTTTCCAGCAGGACTTGCCACCTTCCCACACTGCCAAAAGTACATGTACTAATACCTAGTTTAAGGACCATGGTATCCCTGTGCTTGATTGGCCAACAAACTTGCCCGACCTAAACCCTGTAGAGAATCTATGGGGTACCGTGATAAGGAAGATGCGAGCCATCAGACTCAACAATGCAGAAGAGCTGAAGGCCGCCATCAGAGCAACCTGGGCTTCCATAACACCTCGACATTGGGCACAAGGCAGGATACACCGTTGACATGGATCCAATCCATCGCAGGACACACACACTTTTGGCAATTTGGTAATGCCAGTTAGTCTAATCTGCATGCCTTTGGACTGTGGGAGAAAACCGGAGTACCCAGAGGAAACCCACCAAGCACGAAGAGAACACGCAAACTCCATGCACGCAGACCCGAGGTGGTAATCAAACCTTTGACCCTAGAGGTGCAAGGCCACAGTGCTAACCACTATGCCACCGTGCCACCTCATATCTGTATCTACTGTACTTAATCTCTTTTTCTGTAGTTCTGAAGGTCCTATATGGTTTTCTTGCGTTTGCCCGAGACTCAAGTCACGCTGGACAAAAATATTGTCTGTAGCTTGCTCCTGCTTTAATCATAATTCTGATATAACGATTTGCCCTGGTTGATTTATATGGTTCATAGCTCCGTCATCTCTGGGTAGTGTAGTTTGAAATTTGCACGCTTGGTCTCAAAGTGATGCCTGTCATAACTACTCCTTACAATTACACGGTTTCATTACAGATTAAGCTCAACGGCTTTGCACTTCAGGCAGGGAGAACGAGCGCCTATTTCTTTATTCCACTCATCTTTAACATTTGTTTTCCACTGTCAACTTTCTTTTTTCTTGGTGATAAGGAATTTGACACATTTTAAATGTCATATTAGCTTTATTTTAAAGATTAGCTAATAGTTAATAGCTAGAGCGATAGAAAACGGGGAGGGGGTAGAAGTGGGGGAAAGACTCAACATCAGAACAAAAGAATGTGAGAGTGTAAGAGAGAAAGCCAGGACGTGTGCACATACTGGCAGATGGACATCCACCTTAAACACATTGTAGTTTCACTATGGTGAAAAAATAAATAAAGGCTTCTCCGGTTTCCTCAAACTACTAGTTGGACTGGTGACTCAGTGTGTGTGTGTGTGTGTGTGTGTGTGTGTGTGTGTGTGTGTGGATGGAAATATATAGTATGACATATACTATATATATAGGTAGATATGGGGGTGGGGGGTTAAAGTGTGTGAAGTCCCATGTATTATGTATGTATTCCCACCTCAAAACCTGTTTCTATAATACACTCCAAAACCACCACCACACTGAGCAGAATAAAGCTGAAGATGGAAAAAGTGAATAAAATACATATTTATTTGATAAAAAAAAATATTAAGAATTTATTTACAAATATATTAATGCATATTATTACAAATAATTTTTTTAACAAAAAACTCCAACATATTTATATGTACTACCGTTGTTACTGCTAAAACCAGTACTACTAGTAGTACTACTAAAACTCTTACTAGAGCTACTATTAGTACTACAAAAAACACTACTACCTCCTACTGCTTCTACTTCTACTAATACTTTTAATTCTGACATTAACACTAATAAAATTGCTGCTACTGCTTCTACTACCTCCTCTTCTAGAAGTACTACTACTTTGATCACTTCTTATTCTACAATCACTACTGCTACTACAGTACCACTAAAATTCTTACTACTGCAATTATTACTATTATTACAAAACTTTGACTGTTAATACTTCTACCACTATTACTGCTACACCTACTACTATTACTAAAACATCTACCACTAATACCACTACATCATCTAAAAAATTGATTTTTACATTTTTTTTCTTGTTGGTTTTCCAAAATTTTATTCAAAAGTTGAATAAATTAATATATTCCTATATTCATAACAGGTCAAGTGTAATATGTCAAGCTCATTTACGTTTTAATTTTGATTATTATGGCTTACGGCTCAAGAAAATCAAAAACTCACAGTGTCTCAAAATATTAGAAGATTTTCTAAGTTTAATCAAAAAATAATTTACAATCTGAACACTTTATTAATTTATGTTCTCAATGCTTGGTCGGAACTCCTTCAGCGTGGAAGCAATTATGGCACTAATAAAGCATTATTGATGACCAGGTTGCTTTGATAGCAGCCGTCAGCTCGTCTGTATTAGTGGGTCAGGTGTTTCTCATCCTACTCTTGATTCTCTTTGGGGTTCAGATCAAGAGAGTTGGCTGGACAATCAAGCACGGTAATGTCATGATCAATTAACTGTAGCATTGGCACTGTGGGCAGGTGGTAAGACTTGTTGGAAAAAGAAATTTACATCTTCATAGTGCTCTAAAATCTCCTGGTAGATGGCTGCGTTAACTTTGGACTTGATTAAAACGCAGTAGACAAGCAGAAGACACGGAACCCAAAAACCCAGAATACTCACCGACTGTGGAAACTCTGTGCCTCTCCTCTGTTCCGCCAGACTCGGGGACTTTGTTTTCCAAATGAAATGCAAAATATATTTTCATCTGAAAAGAGTTTCTATACTCAAAAAAATAGCACTTTGGTTGAACATGATTCAACTGTGGACAGTGGTTCCACATGATTACACCACATTATCTTAACAACATTGGATTATGTTAAACCAACTTGAAAGATTTGTGTTCATTTAACATGAACAGCTAACTTTGATTGAACATTATTTAAATATTTCTATTTAACTT
>JAQKPX010000015.1:4592072-4611546 GCA_030068255.1 Clarias angolensis | reverse complement strand
AGTGATGATGGTAGAATAATTATAAAGGTCTTGACTAAAACAACATACATGAGGAATCACAAAGGAGTTTTCATTTTCTTCAATGGAAAAGTACTCGAACTAGTTACTTTTATCAGAAAGTAACGCTGTAATGTAACTGATTACCTTTTTAAAGACAGTAATTTTGTAATGTAATTAGTTACTTTAAAAAGTAACGTCCCACAACACTGATTGTGATATCTTCTTATTGAATTATTTTTTAATGTACGATGGGTCGTTCAAGTCAAACCGGGATTTGTGATGATTGCGTAAAAGTGATCTACATTTACAGAAGACTTTATGCACAGTTGAAGTGATGAGACCCTTAGCTGCAGTAAAACATTTGAAGGGTGAAAACATTTTAAAGAAGGCCGTACGTCTGATAATCAAAAAAATCAACAGATAACTTGTCGTCAACTTGTGGAAGAGACGCATCTGTCTGTGGGAACTGTACACACGATCATTCACCAGCACCACTTGCACGTTACAGGAACGCGGCTAGGAGTTATCGCCACGTCCCCTGTACAGTCCTGACCTCGCTCCAAGCTATTTCCAAGCCAATAAAGGAGTTCCTGGGAGGCCAGGGTTTCAGACGTGAAGCAGGCAGTCCGAACGTGGCCCAGGCGTACTGAGAAAACTTTCTACCTTGATGGGATCCAAGCACTAGTGATAACACTGGGATAAGTGCATTAGTGTTAGAAATGAAGGTTGTTTTTACTCTCATAAAATGTATTAATTGATTTAGAACCTTTAGAAGCTTCTATGGAAACATGTAAAATTGTTCACCCCTAGTGGACAGTATGAGAATTGTTGCCAATTTTGTATTTTTTTATTTTATTTTTTTTAAGTACAAATTAGTGACTTTGTAAAAATATAATAATGCATGAAGGTTAATGTTAGAAGGGATAGCATAACATTTGTATATGAAAACTTAGCTCACAGAGAAAAACACTAAAGTTATGCATCACTGAACAAGATGGCTGATATTTTTTAGCTCATCATCAGTGTTATAATTACTTTATTGCTGCAGCTCCTTCATTTTGGTCATCAGTTAAACAGTGAAGCACAGGTGCATCTTTCACATCCTGCGTCCTTTCCCCTTCAGTGAACTGCAGTTTCTTGTAGTGTTTTTCTTTTTCTTCCATGCTTACTGTATTCTGGGAAACTTTTTTACTTTTTTTTTTCCAGAGAGAGACAATAAACAGGAAACTTGTATCGTGTTCGGAAATAAATATCTGTTTATTAATATTGTCAAAAAAAAAAAAAAAAAGAACAAGAACAAAACAAATCACAACACAAGAGAGCGTAAACAGCGCCACATCCATAAAAAGACACTGCACTGCAAAAAAAAAAAAAAAAAAAAAAAAAAAAAGTAACCAAAAACTGAAAGAGTTTTGGCGGTGACAGGACGAGACAGGAACGTCAGCGAGTCTCACATCACATATCACATCACAGCTATACACTCGTGCTTTCCTTCTATTCACCGTCTACACAAACCATGCTTTAGGGGAGAAAACACTCAGGGTGGTACTAAAACACCAACCTTCACACATGGTTATGGATATGACAGAGGCATGATGGCGGAAATACAGTATGTATAGTAAAGTATGACATACCGTGTTATAGGATTAGAAATGTGAGATGTGTGAATTCACAGTATGTTGTAGTTGAATCGGAAACGCGTCAGTAAGGTTGACCTGGTACTGAAACTTTGTGATCGAATCTGGGTAATAAGCGTACGGAGCGTACGCTCTCATCACTGAAACAAACAATAGGTTTCGATCACATGACGGTGGTACTGTGTCATAAAAACGTAACAGCCAATCCGCTGCCCAGGATGCGAGGCGCTTCTAATTTGCGTATTTATATATATTGTAGATTACAGGTTGAATGTAAAAAAAAAATGCTTTTTTGCTGACTAAACATATGTTTTATTAAAAGTATTGTTTAAAATGGAAAAAAAAGCTATTTAAGGAGAAGAAAAGGCAATTGGACAGGACTGTGATTAAAGTCTTCAGCATATAATGTTTTATTCATGCTAGGGTATCAAACGTTTGCCTTTATATATTTTCTGCACTAGGATATCAACAGGAAAGAGCGAAAAATCTAAACGTTCAAATAAGGCGTTCAGGTCAAACCAGGATTGATTTTGATTGCACTGAATAACAGAACACAGTTACTGTATGAGAATGAAAAACTCACTTTATAATCCCCCGCTACACTAATGCACTTATCCCAGATTGCACTCATCACTAGTGCTTGGATCCCATCAAGGTAGAAAAAGTTTTCCCAGTACGCCAGAGCCGTGATCAGACTGCCTGCTTCAACATCTGAAACCCTGGCCTCCCAGGAACTCCTTTAAATATTAATAACTGGCTTGGAGCGAGGTCAGGACTGTACAGGGGACGTGGCAATAACTCCCAGACGAGTTCCTGTAACGTGAAAGTGGTGCTGGTGAATGATCGTACGTACACAGACAGACAGATGCGTCTCTAAGCGAGTTGGCGAAAAGTTGTGTTGATTTTCAAGTATCAGGCGTCCCACTGGATGAATCCTCACAGGATCGACCACAGTCGGCTCTGAGCCACCTCGGTGAAGATCGTCATTCACAGATGTACGGCTTTCTTTAAAATGTTTACATGATTGAAATGTTTTACTGCGGCTAAGAGTCTCATCAGCGAACTGCGTCTGCTTGAAGTCTTCTGTAAATGTCAATCGATTTTACACCTTCATTCATTAAACATTTTATCATAAGTCCCAGTTTGACTTGAACGTCCCTTGTAAAAAGGGGTTGGGGGGGGGGGGGTGTGGCAAGGGTGGGAGATGACACAAAAAAAAAAATCAAGAAGAGAATTATGATGGAAATATCTGCAGAAAAAGATTAAAAGTTACTTTTATAAACTTTTATTTATTTTACGGTTATTTTAAATTGTTATTTTTAAAGAATGATTTATTTTCACAATGTGTTACATTTCCCCTCTATTTCTAGCTCTTGTTTTTAATTATTTTCATTTGTTATACTAAAGATTTCTGCTGTAATTGTAGTAATAATAAAATGTATTATTGCTGAGATCCCAAATGTGCAGAAGAGCTAAAAAAAAAAAAAAGAAAACGATTAAATTTAAACAAACGGTGGCGACATTAAATACTGATTTTATTTAGCTTTTTACAGTTTACTTGTAGTTTTTTTATTTGAAACAGTTTTCTTTAACTTTAGAGTTTTCCTTTATCTTCTTTTGTTCCTGACTTTTACGTAGTGCTGTACACGCAGTCTCGCACGTTAACTTGCGTCTGTGTTAAATCTCATCCTTGATAAATTCTCAAAAAAACGAACAAAAAACAAACAAAAAAATAATAAATTCTCAGACGTGGTCGTTTTAAGACGCTCTGCGAACGACACGCACCAGACGAATAAGAACGAACGAGACGACATACACCATCAGGATATGAGACAGATTTCTTTGTGTTTTCTTTGCAGAATAACAAGAACAACAACAACAACAAAAGCACAATGAGCAAAACTCGCAAAAAACACTTTGGTGACGAGAACAAAAGCCGACCGTGGCACACGAGAGTTACATCAGAGCTTTGTTTAAAATCAACTATGTACAGCAAAAACCAAGACAAAAAAATATATGCAAAATAAATTCTCTTAATTGTTTTTTTTTTTTTTTTAAACAGAGTAATCAATTACACAGAACATAAAGAAGCATAAAGAAGCAAAAACACTTGTGTTGAAGTGGCATAGAGGCAAAGAAAGACGAACGAGTGGATAGATCCGAGACTCGCGCACACCTTATGGGGCAGAGTGACATTTTTATTTATTTATTTATTTAAATTCAGACAAAAAAAAAAATCTGTTTATTTGAGACCTCGATTATTTCAGTCGTCTCGATTAGAATTATTTATTTAAATTTTTTTGTAAAACAGGAAGAGACGATAGCGCGTCCTCAAACTGCATGACGCGACTCCTATGATTTTCTGATAGAAATCTTTGAGCAGCAAGAAAACGCATGGGATCAGGAATGAATTAGCCTGTGAGACGTGATGTAGTTAAAAAAAAAAAAAAAACGGATTTAAACTAGAAATAAATCAAAACCCGCAGCCATGAAGCTGAATCCGCGGTCGAGTTCGGAGGGAACGAACAATTACAGCCCACACAGAGTTCTCAGTGTCCTCCTCCTCCTCATTCCTCTCGCTTAAGTGCCAGCAGTTTAGCAGATGTCAAAGATATTATGTTCCTCTCAGGTCTGTGCTCTACAGGCTTATTTTTTTCTGACCCGCGCTGACTCACGGCTTAAATCGAGACCGGTTGAAGCTAGCACAGAAATCGCAGACGCAAAAAAAAAAAAAAAATCCTCATTATATACGTTTAAGATGCTTAATGTATATAATGTATAAGTTTATGTAAATATATTATAATAATGTACGATCTAACTCCCGATTGAGAGTCGGTCGGTACATGCTTCTGTACTGGCGCCGTAATCAATCCTTGTGAAAAGAGAGAGAAAAAAAAGTCTTCGCTATTCTACAATACCAAGAATAGATAGCATATATGTTCATATTTCATTCATAAATCTTCCATATTTACAAAGCACGCATGAGATCAGGTATATTAACAACAAAGTGGTAAAGCGACTTGGATTCGTTCAGTCAGTGGTGATTAACGATAAAGCTCCAGCATTTCTTCGTGGTTTACCTTTTTTTTTAATATATATTTTTTCCCTTTCTCTCCTGGATCTGCTTTTCTAAGGCAACAGGATTCCCGGCTGGAGGTGTGGGTGTTCACACGGCCCGTTCTGTTCCTTCATGAACACATGGTTTCGTCCCCTTCATTAGGTAAATATCTTAAAAAAACAAACAAACACAAAAAAAAAAAAAAATCTCAAACTTTGCGGCCCCCCCCCCCCCCAAAACCTGTCCAAGTCCTGACTATAAGATCTCCTCGACGCCGTGAGCGAAGATCATGACTAATCCCGGCTCCAGGATCATGTCCTCGCCCATGTGCTGGTTCTCGCATGCCATCACCACCACCGCCTGTTTGCCCGGGATGCGTTTGGCTACGTAGTTCTCGTAGTAGCGGCGGTTCATTTGGCGCGTCTCCAGCGTGGCCAGGCCCTGAGGCCAGTTGCGCTCGTGGGCGTTCTCGATGAGCTCGTTGACGATGGACAGGGGACAGCCGCTGTCGATGAGCGAGCGCTTGATGACGGCCTGCAGGACGGCGTCGGGCGTGGAGATCATGCCCCCCCAACGCGTCACGCGGGCCGGCTGTAGCGAGTTCACCCACCTGGACAAGGAAATTAAAAATATTCAAATTAAAAAATATATATATATATTTTTTTGTTGTTGATGTTGTCACACTTAAAAGATTAAACACATTTTAATATTACACCAACATTACCTAAGTAAATACAAAATGCAGTTTTTAAATGATGATTTCGTTTATTGAGGTAAAAAAAAAAAAAAAAAAAAAAACCTTCCCAAATCTAGCTGGCTCTATGTGAAAAATTTATTGAAAAAAGTAATTGCTCCCTAAACCTAATAACTGGTTGTTCCATCCTAGACGGCAATCAAGCGTCTGTGATAACTGGGAATGGGTCTGTGGAGGAATTCTGGCACGCTCATCTTTGCAGAATTGGTTTAGTTCAGCCAAACTGGAGAGTTTTCAAGCCTGTTTAAGGATCTCAATCGGATTCAAGTGCCAACTTTGGCTATTTTTTTGTTTGTTTGTTTGTTTGTTTTTGAGTGAACTTACTGGTGTGTTTCGGATCAAGTGCATTTGAGCTTAAGGTCACAAACATCTTCAGGATTTTCTGGTACAGTGCAGAATTCATCGTTTTATCAATTATGCCAAGTCGTCCAGGTCGGGCAGGTTTGGACAGCTTTTTTTCTCCTTAATAAATAAAAGAATCATTTAAAAACTGCATTTTGTATTTACTTGTGTTATCTTTGTGTGTAATATTAAAATTGGTTTGATTACCTGAATCAGTCAAGTGTGACAATTTTTTAAATTTATTTTTTTAATTTAAAAATAAATAAATGAAAAATACTTTTTCAAAGCACTGCATACTGTAGTGTGCCAAATTAATAGAGAAAATAGTTCAGGTGAGGTTGAGTACACTCATTTATAATGTAAAAAAAAAAAAAGAAAAAAGAAAGGAATAAATCACGTTTATAACATATAATTATAATTTAGAAAATTTAACTTAAAAATAAAATTTAAAAAAGCACTATAGTCCATTATATTGAAGTAGCAAAAATATACATATATTTGTATAAATATTTACAAATAAATAGCAAATATTATGATGGCGTTAATTTTCATCCATGTTGTTATTGTTGTGAAACACCTACTGTATATGAAGCAAATATTCTCTTCTGTAAAAGGACACAGTCAAACATTTATCTTACTAATTTACAGCCAGTCATCATTTTATCATTAAGGCATTTTATCATTAGCTGGGATCACTGCTCTATGTTGCCCCCTTGTGGAATAATAGAAAAACAGTTTTCGATAAGAAATTCAAGTCAAGTGAGTTCAGTACAAATTAACCAAATGGTCCTGGATAAGAACCTTCATTTAGCTGCGTACTTGATTTAGAGGGAAGGAGAGAAGAACCACTCCAAGTCAATACGTCGTCTCTGAGTGATCGCCTTAATCCTTTGAGAAACCTTTCTACCCTGACGAATCGCTTCCGGTCGACCCCGAGAGTTCATACGGTAACATTTTAGCTCAAGCTTCCTCGTGATACGACGTCAGTAAGAACGTTATCATCACAGAATCTGCTATGATGTGAGATACGAGATTATGACTTGATTCACGAGGCAATGATTCAATGGCAACAAATCTGCTATATATACACACGCTACGATATGACTCATGATGCGACAATTTCATGTTTAATAATCTAATTGGTCTTATTGACTATAATACAGTCATGACAGGATGTAATATCAGCTCATAAGGAAATATCGATTCATAATTTCAGAAATAAATAGAAATACACTTATTTACACTAGCTTTTAGTAGTTAGATAATGTGGTAATTTTTGTATAATAACATTCTCTTAAAATTCTGTTAAAAATATCTCTTATTAATAAATATCTAATTAATAAATATTTTTCATTCCTAATGTTCGTTTTTTATCCTTTATGTTGATCTATATTCTTAAATGTTGTTGAGCTATATTCTTAATATTCCGATTTATGCTTTCTGTTTTAATCCATTCCTTAATTTTATGTCCATTTTTATTTTAACAGGCTGTATTGGTTTCATATTTTTCTTTTTCTTCTTTATTTCTTATGTAAAGCACTTCTTGAAGTTGTTAACGAGTCTTATATAAATAAATTATTGGTTGATTGATTGATACATCGCTGAATCAATTTTATCTAGTTTATTTACATTTCTATGGCAGCCTTCGAAATCGACACACTGACTCAAAGAACAGCAGAGTCGAGGCTGGGACTAGAATTATTAAATTATTTATTTTTTTATGCAGAAACCAGCAGCATTTCAGCCTTATCTTAGAAGTGTACGAGAGCGGTCCCGGACATGGCAGTGTTCCTGTAAGCAGTGGACGGCGGGTCATAACAGAGTTCAGGGGGAAGAAGAGAGAGAAGAGAAATAATACACTCACTCCAGGATCTCGTTATACTCGATGCTCTCCTCCAGATTCTGCAGGTTGGGGTTTGCGCTCCGGATCGCCCTCATGTACGCCTTAAGGAGCTGGATGTCCCGTTTCTGCGCCAAACAAAACAAACAGCAGAGTGTTTTCACGCTGGAGACGACGGGGGTTCAGGGACATGACTTTAATCTTCCTCAGTGTGGAACAATAGCTTGCATCATGATAAGCATATTGTGTGTGTGTGTGTGTGTGTGTGTGTGTCTCTGTCTATATATATATATATATATATATATATATATATATATGCGCGTGATAACAGAGCCTTCAGGGGTTTGTTTCAGTGGTTCGGTGATGATGAATATCAGCAGCGTTAAGGTCTAACCTGCTCTGCCAGCTGGTGTTTGTGCTCAGCTGCGGTTTTCTCCAGGTCCGCTATCTTGGTCTGCTGCTGCTGCACGACGCTGCGCAGGTGCTTGATGCAGTTGTGGTTCGCCACCTCGTCCTTGGGCATCTCCAACCTAGACGACGCAGAATCAAGGAATTGACAAAAACGTCCATTCAAGTGAGCAATAAAACTGGAAAAAAGATCAACGATGTGGCCTGTTCGCATCCTAAAGCTGATGTTTTTTTCCAACAGCATTTCATTCTGAAACATTTTCCTCTTCTAATATCACATTAATTTCCTGAAGATTATGAAATTATAAACTCTAAACAAACACATCACAATGCATTTATATTTCATGACATGGAACGTCTGCGAAACAGACCGGTTCCGTTTATCGCTTGTGTTTAAGCAGCTATAAACACTAAGCCTCTCTCATTTCCTCCTGGTCTTAAAGATAAAATTAATGCAGCTAAAAAAATGCAAACTACCTTAAGTCAAACCAGGACTTTTGATTGTGCAGAATAACCGAACGCAGTTAAGAGAGGTCAGGAGTAAGTTTAATCTAAAATTAGACGTACTGAATAAAAGTTTAAGAAGCTCTGGTCAGGAACATTTTCTTCGAGCCAGAGGTCTGAATTTCGTGGTTGCGTTAGGATTCAGATCTCTAGATATGCAGTCATTGTTACTCTATAAAAAATTTCCATACCACTTCAATAATATTTATTGTCAATTTCCAGTAACTACATTAAACATGTGGACAGTTTGATCTTTGATGGTTGTGTAGATTTCCTGGTATTTCTATGGAATACAAAAAACAATCTTTAATCAATCTTGTCTGGGCTGTAAATGAGTGTGAAAGGATTCTGTTTGCTCCGTCACACCGGGCTCTCAGTTCAGGTATTTTACACGCCCTCGCCTCGGACTGCTATGAATATCTTTGCTCTAACGACCCGTGTTTAGTCTCATAGTGGCGTCACATTACTGCTTTTTATTAACACTACACTTACAGAACATATGTGCTGGTTTTACTTCCTGCAGGAAGAATAAACACGTTCATCTTTGAAGATTCAAGTTTTATAGACTAAAGAAATTACTATGTAATTATATAAAATATTAAATTAATAATGCACAGCCATGCTGTGACTCGCTTTCGTTTCGAAAAAGAAAAAAACAAATGTTATTCAAACATATGAATTAACACTTAATGATGTGTAGTTCTCCACCATCACATATACTGTACCCCTTGTTTTTTGAGACTTATTAAAGACGTGAAGCAACAGAGGTGCCTTATGCGAGTGCAATAAAAACATTTGGTTCCTAATTTGCGCAATACTGAGCAAAATCATGTGGGTTATTTTATCTGTTATTATGTAGTACAGTGTGATAAAATGTTGAAAATAAACAAATGTAAATTACACTTATTCTACTAACTGTTTAAAATTTCTTTCTTCAGAACTGCTGTAAAAGAAATGTTTGTTTTTGGTCATTTTGATTACTTGTTGTAAATTTAAATTATTATTATTTAAGATAATGTGCTTATTTTAATGTACGTTTTCCATAGACTCTGACTTTTGAACCATTGGTGCAGAAAACTATGACATATATGAGGGGCGTTCAAGTCAAACTGGGACTTGTCATCTGCAATTCAGCGAGCGGGAACGCCTGATCCTTAAATAAGGAAAATAATTAAATAAATAAATAAATAAATAAACGACAGACAGACAGAAAAGTCCCGGTTTGACTTGAACACCCTTCCATAATTAAGTCCCTATAATTTACTCAAGTAATCAGAGTGTAGTCTCAAAACGCACACACTGCTACCCTTACAGTGTGTGTGTGTGTGTGTGTGTGTGTGTGTGTGTGTGTTGGTGTATGTGCAGGCTCACTGACCCGCAGCCCTCCTCGCAGACGACGGGTCGCTTGGGGTTGTGCTCGCAGTCTTTGAGGTGAGACTGGAGCTGGTCGAGGCGCAGCGTGGCCGTGCAGCCGAAGCCGGCATTATCGCATGAGATCTGCAGCTTGGACAACATGTTACGCATGATGCGCGGCACCGGCCGCAGGTGTGCCAGCGTCACCACGGTGCGATCCACAGGGCAGATCTGCTGCTGCGCAAACCACTGCGTGATGCAGGCGTTACAGAAGGCATGCTCACAGTGGGGGGCCTGAGAAACACACACACACACACACACACACACACACACACACACACACACACACACACACACACAGATCAGGACACAAGGTAATCAAGCTATACAGTGAGAAACATTCTCACTTTTTATCAATGTCTTTTAAACTGTAATAAACTTCCACATCACATTATAAATCACACTGGAGTATAAACATTAGCTTCATCGCTCTGATCAGAACACGCACAAAACTGATGTTAACTCTCCTCTCTTTATTCTCAACTATGGAATGATATTTCTGACAAATTTATTCACGCAGGATAAAACAAACAAACAAAAAGATTTTAAAACAGTGACATTTATAACATGTAAATTAGGATAAAAAGCTTCTTGTGTTCAGGATATAAATTAAAGGTGTTGGATGCACCATACACAATCTCATTTAATTCATAAATGTAAAATCAAAGCAAAATTTCCTTTTCTAGCTTCTCTGCTCCGGTCAGATATAAAGTATCTGCACCAATCACGAGAGGACACGCCGACCCACATGGGGACGGTGAGGACGTGAACAGACTGGAATTCTGGGGTGTGTGTGTGTGTGTTTTAAGCCATGTTTAGAATGAATGTGTTTATAAACTCTGTTTATATTCATGTGGAATTTTAGAAATGTAGAGAAGAGGAGGAGGAGGAGGAGGAGAGCGAGTTACTATGACAACCCAGCTGTAAACAGACTCTGACAGATTACGGTGATGTTAACTCGTTTATCTTCTGATCCATCCAGTTATCCACTGACTCACTCACCCCTCCGTCGACTCATCGAGTCATTCACTAGTTTATCCATCTATACACCTCACTTTCACATGTGCGTTTCAATCCATTTAAAATCATCATCGATCAGTCATCCATTACTCCATTTAGCCAGCCATCTATCCATCCCTTTATCAATCTATTCATTTATCTACCCATCCTAAATTTCAATCGTCCATTTATTCCTCTAACCATCCCTGTGGCTCTCCACCCATACACACATCGACCCTAGCCATCCATTAGTTAATTTATTCACTTAATCACCATCATCCATCCATGTATTGATCCATCTATCCATCCATCCATCAAATCATTTTCACCCACCCACCTATCCCTCCATCCATTTACCCGTCCATCAACCAGCCTTCTATCCATTCAGCGATTCATCTATACATCCACACATTTTCTTCATCCATCAATCAATCAATCCGTCCATTTCTTTATCCAGCCAAGCCATTGATCTCTGTGCATTTATCAATCTGTCCATTTACTTTTTAATCTATTTCACCCTCGGTCCGTTCATCCCTCCACCCATCTGTAAATCCATCCATTTGTCATTTATCCATCTTAGTCCACTTTATCCATCTATCCATCCATTCCTCCGTCCATCCATATAACCATCTATTTTTCATTTGATTAATTTTTCCCATCTATCATTACTATTTAACCATTTAATCATCCACCCCTCCCTGCATGTACCCCACTTCCCGTTCCATCTTCTCTAAGCCATCTCCCCCTTCACCATACAACCATTTATCCTCCCATCCATTTATTTAACAGTTAAAAACATACTAGCACATAAATGTTAGATATAAACTCCAGTTCGTGGAAACATAACTATGATTTACTCCAGTATGTTTACAGCCACAGTAAGGGCTAAATACAGGTTGTCCCCGACTTACAAACGTGAGTTCCGTTCCAGGAGCACGTTCGTAAGTCTGATTTGTTCTTAAGTCAGATAAAGTGAGTCTTATACGCCTTTGACACGAATATACAATGTAAAGTATACCGAGCCACTTGACTAAATCTCCATCCCCACATTGACATTTTTGTCACAGAGCACACACAATATTTAAACATTTCATACATTCACTTGCTCACTGAAAATATTGTACATAATTGTAAATATAGGTAACTGCAGTGTATTTCTTGTACAATACACATGAACTACTTCCGTGATTGAATGTTCCTAAGTCGGGGACTTACTGTATAACAAACTCAACGCGTACAAATATGACCGTGCAATATTGAGATCACGAGCTCAGAATTGGACAGCAGGACAAACAAACAAGACAAAGTACCGACCTGCACTGGCTCCTCCAGCACCCCGCTGCAAATGGGGCAAAGCAGATCCTCATCCACTTCCCCCTGGAACCTGGTGACGTCGTACCCCATGGCACATTACTGGAGCTCTCTCATACCTGTAACGGCAAAACAAAGGAGCCATGTGAGGATGGGGTTTAAATAAATAAAAGCCTCATACAGATGCAAGAACACATTTATCTCATTAATTAAGTGACGGGGTTAAAAACACAGGCATCATACGTAGAAAGTGTAAATAAGTTCAAATTAGCAAATGAGACGAGTACAGATGAAAAAAAAAAAAAAAAAAACAGCTGAAGCTTTCTCAGCATATCTGATGCAGACCTTTCAGAAATGCCCCCCGGGTGGCATTGTGAAGTGCCAGAATCACTCCAGTGTCCTCGTACACACACACCGGTAACATGATCGCGGCTCATGTATAAAGGTGACCTTTTCTCTGCTCCCATTCGAGGCCCTGCACTGGAGTCACACTGCCTGGCTTTTGCCCCTATAGTATGTTGTGCTTTGTGTGTGTGTGTGTGTGTACAGTCGATCTGCTGAGTATGAGATTACTGATGTTCTGCACTACTGACCTGTGACCATTGTTCTGCACACTGACGTACTCAATAAGGCAGCGCCAGTATAAGTGGCACAGAGCCGAATGTATTTTAAAGCCCATCGATATCTGTGATGAAGCTGAATTTCGTTTCTTTAATATTTTCTCGAATATGGAAGCAATTCGAAAATCTTTCTGAAATAAAGAATCCCATCGGATCCTCACATCAGGACCTAATACAAGGAGAACATTGGCGGAAGTCTGTCACAATGAAGAAGCTTCGTAAGCCTAGTTTTTATCCCAAATAAATAAAATTATTTTTGCCTCTGATCATTTTATTTGACCTGAGAAACAAGACTGGAAGAACGAAGTCACTATATAAAATGTACCGCTGCTGGTTCCTGAGCGGGTCGATTGACTAAGAAGTTTACCGTCCCAGACATCCCACCATGCAAGAAAAAAATACTCCAAAGTTACCCCTCTGTCCCACTGATCGGTAGCTGGATAGATAAAAAAAAAAAAAATAAAACAAAACAACAAAAAGAATGGATAGATGGCTGTATTGGTGTATTAAATGGGGTTGGGTGTATTAATAGATGGATAATTGGATTGTTATTAGCGCTGCACAGTTAACTGCATAAAAAAATATTATTGCATTATGAACTTATGCAATTATTTAATCGCAAAATTTGTTTTTATTGCAATTTATTACAGGTAATGCACACATAGTTGGGAATTTACAGTATGACAAGTTTGTCCATTATTTATTAAAATTTTTTTGTTGATAAGTAAATAAATATTGGCAAATATCTTAATTATCGCATATTAGAAAGCAATTGCGATGTAATTTTTTTTTTTATAAAATTGTACAGCTCTAATTTGTAGATGGATGAAAAATAAATGATGAGATAAACGTATGGATTGGTCGTTAGATGGATGTATAAATGGCTGGTTAGGGAGTTAAGACGGATAAATGGACGGATGGACAGATCACCGAGTGGACGGACAGATCTAGACAAACATACAGTAAGTATGTAAGATGGAGACTCTGCTCTTTTTGGCATCACTGGTGAGAAAGATAAGCATCTAACGCCAGCTAAACGCCGTTTATCATCTTTTGTGACTCTCCTGGCCCTGCGTTCTCGTTTATTCAAGTGGAAGAATGCCACGTCACCCACTCACGCCCAACGGCTCAGAGATATTATGTCCTGTTTGTCCCTGGTGAACCTTCACTACTTCTTAATCCGTGATTCAGACTTGACTTGCTTCACTTTTTACATATACATTTATGGTTTAATCCCCTTCGTATTTGATTCGTGTTTTTTTTTGTTTTGTTTTTTTAATCAGTTTTTTTCATTTTCTTCCCCTCCTCCCTTTTTTTTCTTTCCCTCTCCTCTTTTTTTTGCACACACATCCCAGACTTCCAACTCCATGTTTTTGTTTCTTTCCTTTCCCATCTATAAATATGTCTGGTGGCTAGTTTCTCTTAGAGAGAAAGCTGGCTTGGAGTAAGGGGGGGGGGGGGTGGGTAAGCATTCATAAGAGGTTTATAAAGTGTACATTGAAACACTATATGTTTACTTTGTTATATCCTGTTTGAAATGAATAAAAATATTGTTGAGAAAAGTTGATGGATGGATCTAGATAGACATAAGTCGATGGATGGATGGATCTAGATAGATGTAAGTCGATGGATGGAAGGATGGATGGATGGATGGATCTAGATAGACGTAAGTCGATGGATGGAAGGATGGATTGATGGATCTAGATAGACATAAGTCGATGGATGGATAGATGGATCTAGATAGACATAAGTCGATGGATGGATGGATGAATGGATGGATGGATGGATCAAGATAGACATAAGTCGATGGATGGATGGATGGATGGATGGATCAAGATAGACATAAGTCAATGGATGGATGGATGGATGGATGGATCTAGATAGACATAAGTCGATGGATGGAAGGATGGATGGATGGATCTAGATAGACATAAGTCGATGGATGGATGGTTGGATGGATACAGACGTAAATGGATGTATGGATAAATGTCAAGCTGGATATGATGGTGGCTGATAGATGGATAGATAAACTCTTAAAAAAAAAATAAAAAAAACACAATGAACAAGTGGACAGAGAAACAGACAAACAGACAAACAGACGGCGGGATGGATAGATGGATGGATGGGAGGTCTGATGGAAGGATGGATAAAGGGCAGGATGAATGAATGGATGGACGGGTAGGAGGTTAGATGGATAAAAAGGACAATAGACTGGCTGGATAGAAACTATTAACCCGATGTATGGATCTATCAAATGACGGACACTTTAAAGCACTTTGTCGCTCTGGATGAAAACGTCTGCCAAAAGCCTAAATGTAAATGTGGATCGTCAGACAGATAGACAGGTACGAGAAAGCGTGGGAGGATGGACGGATAAACAGATAGACAGATGGCTAGGTTTAGGGAATAACTTGACAGACGAATAAACAAACAAATCAGCGGTGGCTCTACTAGGCAGAACCCTGATATTGATTATTTTCCTGCCACACGGACCAACAAAGCTCGTTCTAGAAGTTAACAGAGATCAAGACTCGGTTTCTCTGGTTAATGGACAAGCCGCGTCGAGACGTCTACCGCGCGGATCTAAATATGAAACCGACGGCTCATCATATACGCGTCCTGGGTGCCAGGTGGTCGTTATCTCACTCCGCCCCTCGTGTTTTGCAGTTCTTCCTCCGCTCGCTTCACCATCGGCTTCATTTCTGACTCGCCTGTAAATCAGATCTGCCAAACAAACAAGCGAGCATGAATAATGCAAACGAATACACCGTGTCATTATTTCCTCCCCAAAGTTAGCTCATGTTTTTCTCTCAGAACTTCACTCAGGAGCGCATGAGCTCTCGTTAAACTGCACGTTGTCAGCGGTGCTCCACTCCTACTCCTCATGAAGTGTCAATTCACAGCTGTGTTGTGCGAGAAAAACATTGAAAAAGTGCCTCATTCATCTGGAAAATTCTCGCCCCCTTTGTTTTTGAGGCGATTGAAATAGCTTCGTGCCGGGGGCGTTCAGACAGGACAGATCCAGCCGTTATCTGTGTAAAATCGGTGACGTCAGCACCGAGCGAGACAGGCATGTGAACTGGCATAGCGCCATGAGCTTTTACAGCGGCTTAACAGAAAGGAGTCTGAACGACCGGCATCGTGCTCGCTTTCCCCATCGGATCTTTAAAGATGTCAGAAACGTGACGGCGTCAGCAGTACGATCAGATCGTCAGAGCGCTCTAATTCAACCCAACAGGCTTTTATTGAATTACGGGATTCCCGGAAGACATGTGTTGCCGGGAGCTCATTTAGCGCTTTAGAAAAGACACAGCATCCAACAATATCCCCACCCCGCCTCGCCCCATTTACAGGAAACATTAAAATCTTACAAACATCCCAAGTGCGCAAGTTCAACCTGCAGTGTGATGCAGGGGGGGGGGGGGGGTTGGTGGGTGTGCCGGGCTGTGAAAGCTACCCATATGTACACTATACAGCCAGAACACACGACTATAGTCGCTTAGTAAACATCCCACTTTTTTTTTTTTTCACAAGGGTGAGCCAAATATTATCCGCATTCTGACAGATTATTATTTTTTTTTTTCATGGACTTTTAGAACTGAGAAACACATCATAACCTCATTGCCTTTCGATACACTTTGTACGTCTGTCGACGAGCTTTCGTATTCCCTGAATGAAAAATGTTTACGGCTGAGCCATAACTTCGTCAGAAGTAAATCTTTGTCATCGTAGTTCTGCTTTCAGGGGACCAAACAGGTCAAAGTCTGATGGAGTGAGATCAGGACTATAGGGAGGACGCTTTAACACCTCAGTGGGCAGAAGTGTGCGGATGTGCATCGTCATGCGAGATCACGACATATCGCGAGGTCACGAGGATATCGGTCCTCTGCGTTTAATCTGAAGTTTAGGCTTCGGCTCTTCGATAAGCGTCTCACTGTTGGTTGTTGAACCTTTTTCCTGATAATGTTCCAATACTGGAGCTTGAGAATCCGATTTTCCAAATGATGGTCGACTTTTAAACTTTTTCTCATAGAACGATCCCGTTCCGTACTCTGCCGTTTACTCTCAGGCTTGCAGTGATAAATCCGTGTCTCGTTACCGGTTATGATTCTCCTAAAGAAACGTTCACCTTCCTTAGAGGATCTGTCCAAAATATGTTTGCAGATATACAAACGCTTCTGTTTATGCTCTTCCCTGAGATGTTTGAGCACCAGGTACACCCTCAGACTGGGGGGGTGGTTGGGACAACAAAAAAAAACGAATCACCGCACGCTGCTCTTCTTCATTGCCAATCAGAAGCAGGGTGTCCATTTTTGCTCACATCACATTTACAAATAAACTGATGTAACAGAAGCTGTTATGTGATAAAACATAAAAAAGCATGCATCTGGTCCCCAGTATACAGAGGTGGGAGGTAAATGAGTACATTTACTTCGTTACTGTCCTTAAGTACATATTTCATGGATCTGTGCTTTACTTAGTAGTTTTATTAGAAGATAAGATATTATATTTTAAGACTTTTTACTTCTGTATAAATAATATCTGTGCTTTCACTTAAGTACATTTCTGCACAGTGGTGTGTAGTACTGTACATGAAGGGGGGATTTCGCCACCTGCTGACTATAGTGTGTAACTACCTTTCCTTCGAGATGAGCGTAATAATGCTAACAGATGTTTACAATCGGATGTGAAGCTGACTGCAGAGATTTTTACTATGAAAAAGTCGACTTTGAGCTCTAATAAAAGCCTTGTGCTTTTAAGTACGATTTCTTCTACTCAAGTGCACAAGTAAATGGACGACTTTTACTTGAGTAATGTTTGCCCTCAGGGAATCTCTACTTTTACTGTACATGAGGCATCCAATTTTCTGTTTTTCCTCCAGAGAGCGCCGTGCCGTAATCATGCTCTAAAGGGGTGTATACACGTTGTATATAATAATGATTTTTTCTTTTTTTTGTTGTTTTTTAATATAATTGATTGACACACATTAAGATTTAAACTGCGATATTTAACTATTAAAATTTACCATGGGTTCAAACATATTTATCGAGGCTAAAAGCAAATAATTAAACAAAATCACATTAAGAGATTGTTTGCAAATATTAATTTATTAAATCACAATTATCTAAAAAAAAAATTTTTTTTTTAAAGCTTAAATAACTGGCAAACTCTACTTAAATTCCTGTCTATGCACCTGTTATAAATTGCAGTCTTTTGCGAGTAAATAACTGTCAGGTCCGTATCACGATTAAAATTTTCATGTCCTGTGCAGCTCTAGTATTTCACGAATAAAAAAAAATAAACCCCGCACCCTTACATACATAATGTTTGGGGGGGTTTTTATATCTCGTTCTACAAAACAAGCACGAACACGAACAGGAGAAGGCTTTCAGCGGTAGGTGAGTCACATCTCAAACCGCGCGGAACGCTCAGACCACGCGGCTGACTCAAACCCGCGCCACACCGAGGGGGAATAACAGTCCTACCTGACTCAAGCCTCATGTTTTTCTGCTGCTCGATCTTCCTCAGGGGTCAGATGGAGTGGGTGTCCTCCTACGGAAACCTCATCACGCTTCGCTGAGGACAAACACAAAACATCCATTAACAAGAAGAACAAAAAAAAAAAGAAAAAACATGTTCTGTCAGATAGAGCATTAACGCAACTCGGGAACAAAAAAAAAAAAGTTTGTGTAAATGTTTTAAAGCCATTACATTCCATCAGGTTCGGCTTTTTCGAAATTATTATTCAGGTCTGCCTGTTTATGTGAATTCAAGTCCCATTTACTGTCAGCATATTTCATAAACAATGTAACACTAATCACACTACAGTTACTTCTGACCAGAGTTGGGTATGTAACACGTTACTGTAATTTAATTACTTTTCCTGATAACACAGTAATGTAACACGTTACATTTTAAATGCATCTAATTTGATTACAGTTACCAATGTCAATAACATTATGGTTATACAATTGTGGTAATTCAAAATGTATTTAAAAATCACGTTACGTGCGGCGAAGTCAGTTAACGAGCATGCGCTTTAATCAATCGTCGGAGAGCTTTGTAATTTTACATTTGATGTTGTAACGGATTCGCTCTTTTTGCACGGGTGGCACCACAGACATACGGACACGAGGCGAGGTCTTACGGGTAAAGGGGTTTTTTTATTTAGAAAAAAAAAAAAAAAACAGGGAATAAGATGGATTAAAAGAGGGAGAAAGGGGGAAAAGCTTAGGATTTTTAACGCGGAGAAAGCCCGAAATCCGTTAACATTGATTATCGACAGCCGGCCCGACCTGGCGCCGCGCCACGCCCCTTCACGCTCCTGCAGAAGGGAGCCTATGCAGGGAGCCTATGGAGTGAGCGAGGAGCGACATCATCACAAGCGCACGCCGTGACGGATGTTTTCAAAGTAACTTGAAAGTCACGGAATTAGTCATCTGATACATTTAATAATCAGTAACGTAATCAAATTACAACTTTAATGTAGTAATCTGTCATAGGCCTGGGAGATAAAACGATAACGATATGTTTCGCGATAGACACATGATCGATATCAATAAAAAATGTGTTCGATAGAACGTTCGA
>JAQKPX010000015.1:4542559-4557567 GCA_030068255.1 Clarias angolensis | reverse complement strand
TATTATTATTATTATTATTAATTAGTGTTATAATCTCAAATAAATATGAATTTGGTTTCATTGTAGATCATGCGACATATATAACTTTTGGAATTCATTCACGTTACTCTATAAAATCGTTCATATGAAGTGCAGAGAAGAAAACTATGGCACCAGTTATAAAGAAGGACCATTTTTTTATTTTTTATTTAAATAATCTATTTATTTTGCACATGGTCGTTCAGCTAAAATGCCCTCCTCTAACTCTAAGAGCTTCACACAACCTTCAGCTACAAGATATTTAGGACCAGCTCTCCTCCAACTCCACAAGCTGCCGGTTTATTCGCCGCGCGCACACACGGACACATGCGCGTGATGAGAAGTGTTCCCATGTACAGGTCGCGGGATAAAGGCTGCGATTACAAGTTTTCTCCGATTACTAAATGGCACCTGATGAGAACAGAAAGTACTCTTCAAACGAAGAGATGTGCACTTTTTTTTTTTTTTTTTACACTACAAAAATTTCACCTCGACTTCATCGTATTTAGAATCAGTCCGTCAATACAAGTGGCAGTGCAAACGGATTTTAATGCCTTGCTGAACACCCGTGCGTTCACATTTCTCATTTTGTCCCCGTCCCCCCACTGTGGCCCTTCTGCAATCGGGGAAAGAAAAGTAAAAAAGAAAAAAAAAAAATTGCTTTTCCCGACTAATGTAACATCGTAAATATGATGCACCCCTACTCGGATTTGTGAGAACTGCGCGCACACGTGTAAACACATATGTAGCTGCACGTGAACAATAAAAAAAAAAAAAGGAAAAACAAAAAGAAAGAGTGCATTTTTCCTTTTTTTAGCTTTTTTTTTTTTTTTGGAAAGGACAGTCAGAGGTGGACAAATCAGAATCAAGGACGAACAGATTTCATGTTCGGATATTCAATACTTTGTAAAGTTACCGAACTTCGCTATAGTATGATAAACCTACAAAGATGATTAATAAGGGTTAATCTACCAAATCGCACATCCTAACCAAACTCTGACATCATCAAATTCATGATCAAGCAAAAAAAAAAAAAAAAAAAGTAATACCTTGCTGACATTTTGTCCAGGCTGCGAACATGATATGCTACATCAAAAACTTTCTTTGTAATCATCAAGTTCTCGTTTACTTCTCCTACACTTAATGCACTTTACCTCAATTAGTTACCTCAATGTCTTTAGGCTTGCCCGGTGATGCCGCTCATAAAAGTATGATGTGTCCACCTCCGACAAGAACGAATTGCGATCATCGTTTGTGCACTGTATCATTGGTCATTTTAGATTTTTTTTTTTCTCCCCAAGTCCATGGTTTATGACAATTTTATTGCGAAACTGCGATATAAAATAATTCTGGAGAATTTGTCTATCAGCACATGCCTGTGATCACCCACGAACCACTCCAATATTGGAGAATTTACCCTTGAAAACAACCTCTAAAGTACTTCAGTAAATATTTTTTCATGTAAGGGGGAAAAAATAAATAAATAAATAAAATTTTACTGCTGCTTCAGTTTATACGTTTAACAGTTCCAATGGCTTCAGTGAGACTCGGGTTAACGCAACGCAAGACAGCAGCTCATACCATCTCGTTTCGATTCCCTGTGGTCTCAAATATATCGGAAAACGCACCAACCCAACAATAATAATAATAATAATAGGGGAAATCAAAAGCCCTTTCGACTGATTGTCTCTTTACTAATTGCGCAAATATTGCATGTCTCGATATATATATATATTTTTCTTTCTTTTTCCGAATAATATTCCGACCCTAATATTTTTCTGAAACGTTGTGGCTTGGATGTAAAATGAAAAGGAAGCACATTTGTACACTGAACAATTAATCAACCTTTGGCAATAAGGAAACATTCGGTGGATAAACTAAACTAAACCAGGGGAGAAAGGGGGCAACAGATTTGCACCACCAAGCGCGTGGTTATTTTTCGCCAAATTAGGAACGCTACGAAATTAACGCAACTTTGGTCATAATAGTAATATAATCATCATCATAACCCAAATCAACCCTAGGTGAAAATCAGCAATATCACGAAAAGTCGCTGATTCTCAGTTTGAGCTTGTGAATAGCAGAAGTTAAAGCCATACACCCTGACGAGAAAAGCTGCTCGAATTAATCATTTAAAAAGGAAAAAAAAGAAAAAAAAAAGAAAAAAAAATTCCAAGCGATCCTTCAGCAAAAGGCTCGACTAATGATTCATATGGCTAAAGTTAATAGTCTGTAGAGGAAGCACCACTTAAGCTGTGAACGGTGACGAGTCGGACTGAACGGACGTTTCTTAAAGAAAAACCTGTTATTAAAAAAAAGGCACTGCGAGAGCAGCTCAACGCAACGCGAGACATTTCGATATGGTCGGCTGGGAAAGCACTACACCCAGATTCCAAGCCTAGCAGCCTCCGAGTCTCTCAGCCGATCCCCAATCTTTCCCAGGTAGAAGGTGGTCCCTAGGAGTCAGGATCGGTTTTCGAAAGGCCTACGTCCGATCTGATGCTTGTGCTTTCGGTTTCCTGTTCAGTTCACCGTCGTCTGCGTGTCGTGTCGGATGACCGATGGTACCCTGGTGCTACTACTACTTTATAAGCTGGAAACGACGAACACGCCTTCTGTGTAAACCCATTGCAAATGTTCCCAAGTTATTCCTTCTTCAAAAGAAAAAAAAAAGAAAAAAGAAAAAAAAAAAAAAGCCTACAGTAAACATGCACCATTTTTGACCTTTCGAACCCAGAGGTCATTGGTCATTTGGCTTAAGGTCGTATGGTTTCCCTTGTCTCAAAAAGAAAAGAAAAAAGAAAAAGAAAAAAAAAAACCTAAAGAAAAAAAAAGCTTTTTTTTCTGCTTAGTTTTGTGCTGAATTTGATTGCACCTGACATACAATGCATGAGCTTAAAAAGCAAGAATCAAGTATGGGATGGAAATCTGGTTGGACTGCTAAACACACACAAAACTATATTTTCTCTTTCTCTCACACACACACACACAACACACTTATTTGAGACCATCTAATACATGGCCCACACCTTCATGCTTAGTTTACAGTAACCCGTTTTAACTGTTCCTCAGGGCAGGCTGGAAATTCCTCTACAAGGCCACAGCTTCTCATAGGAAACACACACACACACACACACACTTGTATCTGTGACCAAAAGAAAAGAAAAAAAAAGAAAAAAAAAAAGCAGCTGCATAATACTAACCTTAGCCGAGTAAACCGGGCTTAAATGAACTTTAGTCTATAGAACAGCTAGCTAGCGCTCATGGAAACTCACGCGCACGAGATGGCTTGGAATCGTAGACTTCTCGAAGCGAGAACTAGCAAGCATTTAAAATAAATAAACACGTTCGTTCCTAGTCATCCTCTAACAGTAGTAAAGAAAAGCGGTGGCGATTGGGGCAGGAGGGTCGTGAGGCTGGAATTGCATATCGTTTTTTGACTAGGTGTCTAGAGAAAAAAAGAAAAAAAAAAAAAAGAGAGAGACAGAGAGAGAGAGAGAGAGAGAGAGAGAGAGAGAGAGAGAGAGAAGACCAAACTGAGCATCCATACACACAGACGTGTTATTGTGTGTGTGTGTGTGTGTGTGTGTGTGTGTGTGTGTGTGTGCGCGGTTTGTCATAAGGGCTCTAGGATGCAGATCGGCTCACTCGGTCAGACAGCCGTCCAACCCGAAGGCGGCGCCGTGCCGATCTTTGCCGTAGGTGTGGCGAAGGCCGCCGTTGGGCAAAGGAGGACAGGCGGCTGTGATGCCACAATGCTTGAGCAGGTTGAGCCTGGGGGAGGAGGGGGAGGAAGAGGGCGCGCTAGAGGGAGAAGGCTTCATGGTCGAGAGGATGAGAGCGAGGCAGTCGGCCACGGCTTTGTTGGGAGCGCATGCCAAGGCAGGGGTATGACCTGAAACATATATTTTGGAAAAAAAAAAAAAAAAAAATCAAACTTAACTCTAAAACATCTTTCTCTACTGCGTCTGTGATTTGATTTGATAACACTTACACCAGAGATCATCTCATTAAAGAAAAGCACGATTAGGAGTGTGTAAAAAAAAAAAAAAAAAAAAAAAAGTGGCATACCCTCTTAAACCACCGCCCGCACTGTGGCGCCACGATTGACCAAAGCCTGAACCACGGTCGCCAGCCCGTTCCTGGCTGCGATGTGAAGAGGCCTAGAGAAAAGAGACAAACGAGTTTACACACTTAAAAAAAAAAAAATAAAATAAAAATAAAAAATAAAAAATCAAGCCATCACCTGTACACAAATGGGAAAACGTGTATTACTCTAATTCCAATATCCGTAACATTTACACTGAGATTAGTTTAAATGGAATTACAATCCTGCAGCATCAGTTTACCAAAAGTTCTATACATTCACCCGCGTGCCAAAAATAAAAAAATCACACATGAACAGGTAGTCCCCTACTTACGAACAAGTTTCGTTACAGAAGCACGTTCATTTGTCGGATTTGTTCGTAAGTCAGAACAAAGTGAGTCTTTGACACGAATATACAATATAAACAATACCAATCCACTAGACTAAATCGGTCTCCTTTCCCCACTCTGCCATCATGTGGTCAAAAACCATAACCACGCCTAAGGAAATGAATCTCTCAGTGCACTGTACAAGTTAAACTGGGAAATGTTTACTTTAAATACAAGGGTGAGCCAAAAAACTCTTGCTAACCAAGAGTGTCATGATCTTGCATGATGATGCACGTCCGCACACCTCTGCACACACTGTCGACACTCTGCAAAAAACTCTGTTAAAGCGTCCTCCCTATAGTCCTGATCTCGCTCCATCAGACTTTCACCTGTTTAGTACCCTGAAAGCAGCCCTATGAGGATGAGGATTCACTTCTGATGAAGAAGTGAAGACAGCGGTGCATTCGTGGCTCACAGCTCAGCCTAAAATATTTTTAAATGAGGGAATACGGAAGCTTGCTGACAGACGGACAAGGTGTATTGAAAAGCACAGAGATTATGTCGAAAAATGATGGATGTGTGTCGTTTTTAAAAGTTAAATAAAATACATTCTACAGCCAGAGTGCAGATAATTTTTGACTCGCCCCCGGGAGTCATGATTTGCACACTTCTACCTTGCAAGTCGTTTGCACAATTGTGTGCACTAAATTGCATGCACCATTAGCTCTCTAATACATAGGGGGGGAAAAAAAAAAACGAACAAACAAAAACCTCACATTTGAAGCATGCTGTTGGTTGCATTGATGAGAATCGGGTTGTGGATCTCTTTCAGGATCAGCATGGCGCACATCTCATGAGCCTATAAGGTGCGGGCACACAGACACAGAGTTTAATAAAGACGATGAGAAAACTAGACTGCACATCACCCCTCCTGTCTGTAAATAACACCGTGCTGAGGGTAGACAGTACCTTGCTGCAGGCCAGATGCAAGGCAGTGTTTCTGTTCACATCCAGAAGAGACAGGTCAGCTTTGGCTCGATGCAGCAGCAGGGCTGGACAAAAACAATCGATCGCTCCATCAGTGTGAGTGCTTTAATGTTGAAATTAATGAATTTGAAAACAAAACCCAGCAGAGTGATACGTTCTCAATCCTTACCCACAGCGCCGCTCTTGCCCTTGTCAGCAGCCACCATGAGCGCCGAGCGTCCCGAGTGGTCCACGGCGTTGATGTCGGCTCCCATGCGCAGAATCAGGAGCAGCCCGGAGACGTCCTCGGCTACGGAAGCAGCGTGGAGCGGAGTTCTGCACGCAAAATGTTTGCAAATTAATAAAAAAAAATTTTAAATGTAAAAAAAAAAAAAAAAAAAAGGACAGAGATTGTTGCAATCTCAACAAAAACTGTTTTTCTAGTCCTATTCGCACAGGATTAGTAATATCTTGGGACCGACCTTGTGCGATTTAAAAAATTATATACGATCCCGCCAAATCTCAAGACCTCAATGTTCGGCAAAATATGGTAGGTCATTTGTTGTGTAATTTTTTATTTACAAATTACAGGTTGTGCCCAACTTACAAACGAGTTCCGTTCCGGGAGTATGTTCCCAAGTCCAATTTGTTCTCAACTCCGGCAAAGTGAGCCTTATGTGGCCAAAATCCGGAAACCCTTTTTTTTTTTTTTTTTTACCAATACATGAACGCTACTTCCATGATTGAACCGGAAGTAGAACCTCGGTCCGTTCATGTCTGCGGAAATTCTTAACTCGAATGTTTGAAAGTCGGGGACTACGTATACAGACGTGCCCCGATTTGCACGGGATTAAGATCACAGACAACCGCCGCGATTATTACAAATCACGCAAGATCCCCAGGTAATACCCCTCAGGTACTCACCCCGTGCGAATAGGACAAATAAAACACTATCATGACTGATGTTTTATCATCACATTCACCAACCCAATTTAATTGAAAATTAAATTAATTAAAAAAAGTTAATTCCACAAAGGCCGTTGATTTACAGGAGTCTGTTCTTCAGAACAGCAGTATATAAATAAATAAAGCTGCGGACACACCATCCATTAACATCATTATGTTCTTATACACGCTTTTACGGACCTTCCCTTTGCATCCCTGGCGTGGACCAGTGTTGAGCCAAAACTGGAGTTCAAGAGAATTTCTGCAGAACCGCTATGGCCATTAATTCTAAAATGGGGAAGAAGAGGGAAAAAAAAAAAAAAAAAAAAAAAAAAAACAGAACTTTTAACTATAACGGTTGTCTCTTCTGAAAACAGATATACACACTGAGAATATAAAACCTGTGCTTTGAATGTGTTGAACTCACAGAGCACAGTGCAGTGGGGTGAAGGGGTTTCCCTCCTCGATACTACATGGTTTAATTTCAAGTAAAACTTCCAAACAGTCTTCATGACCTGCACAACACACACACAAAAAAGGTTTCAATAAAGAGTTCATCTAAATGCTTTATTGCATTCCAACTAGTTAGAGCCTCACCGTGATAGGCTGCCCAGTGTGCGGGGGTGAAGCCGTGGCAGTCAGCGATCGGGTGGTGCGAGTTGTTGTGGTCAGCAGCAGACAACATTCTGGCCAGAATCTCAGCATGGCCGCAGGAAGCAGCCAGGTGGAGTGCAGTGCGGCCCTGGACGTCTTTAGTCAGGACCGCGGCGTTGTGGGACAACAGTGCGGTCACGCAGTCCTCCCAGGCGAGCAGCGCCTACAAGAAAGAAAGTGGTCTGGTTAGAAGAACTGCAGAAGCTGCGACATGAGCAATAGAAGATATGCATCTGGAGAAATTAAATCTACATCCACTAGAGGGCACAACAGAGCCAAAACAGTTCTGCACAACACTAAACGTGATGTACATGCAGTAAGTGACAACCAAAGCATATGTGGGGACAAATAATTAAAAGCAAATATAACTGAGACTTAATAGATGTAATACACAAAAACATTAAGTTGTGCAACTTTACTTGCAGAACTAAAAGGTTCAAAATCTACAGCTGAGGCATAACATATGACAATTTCTGTCATTTTCTCTTGCTGGTTTCTTCTTCTCTTGACTCGCTGATATTTTTAATCGCTCCCTTCTATTTTGTAGCCCGCAACAGAACGCTCCCTCAAATCAATGCACAGCTAACTGTTTGAGTCTCCTTCCGCTTTGTGGGTGACGCAAGCGCTTCTTCTTCGTCGGTGTTTACTGGTGGCATGCATCCAGAACAAAAACAAATAATTGTGCAAAAACATAACGCAAGCTTTTCTAAAATTAATTAAAAGAAGCTTAGAGGCAGAAGATTTTGCCTCGATCATTTTTTATAATCGAATTACTCGAGGAATCGTTTCAGCCCTAGTATATAGTATTCACTGGCTGTGACACAGCAGGTTGCATTTTAGGTGAATACTGCCACCTAGTGCTCGAATGTCAGACACATTTCCTGTTCCACCATTTTAATAAACTCAGATTTACTTGCATTATAAATGCGTAATGTTGAAATGAAGAAATGCATGACGAACTGGTTAGATTATGCATTTTTATAATATCTCAAACATTAACTTCTTGAAGTGGCGATCCTGAGCCCTGCCTGTTCGTATAGTCGAGTCGAGTGTTTTTAACACTCCCAGAGTGAACGAATGCAGTAGCTGTTTGTCAGAGATTAGGTGATGTGTTACTAGAGACCATTTGACATCAGTAAGTAACCAAAACTTCCTCGGTGTATGTGCAATGGTACACCAGCAGTATAACAATCAGGAGAATTAATCAGTGTGATGAACACGACGACATATAACCAAGACTGACCGCTCTGTGAAGTGCCGTTCTTCCCTTCCTGTCTCTTGGATCGGGACACGCCCCTCGCTCCAGCAGCAAGAGGACGCAGTCAGTGTGACCTCCCAGTACAGCTAACATCAGAGGAGTCCTGCAGAGGAGAGAGTCAGAGAAGTCAGTCCTGCTGAGGAGGTCATACAAATGAAAAAAAAATTAAGTAAAAGTATCAGTTCAGTTCTATTTACATGGCGCTTTTAATAAAGAATTTTAATCGCAAAGCAGCTTTACAGAATCAAAAAATATGAAAAAATTATGTAAATATCAGTTGAAAAAAAAAATAATACAGAGCATGCAGTGCTTACAATATGGATTTTTTTTTTTTAGTTCAGCCTCAATATTAATTAATAAAATGCAAAAGCGCGCGGAAAAAAAAAAAAAAAAAAAGCAGAAAAAAAAAGGTTGACGTTCCTCCATAATCCTGCAGGTGGTGCACACTTCACTACACTGAGTCTGTTCACATCTGTTCGCACCTTTTACACGTTCGATTAAGATTTTAAATAGAGACTAAAAATCCCAACTATTCAGAAAAATAGTTCTGCAAACAACCCGCTTCACTCCGTCCGTCCTACTGGACCAGCTGGTGAAATTCTTGTGTACGCCAGACCTACTGCAAGAAATATTACTTCAAGATTTAAATGTTGTCTTTGACAGCGTCTTCTTGTGTTGTCCTTTAAGATCAGTGTGTCTGTTTAATTGGTTTATTCAGGCAACAAAACAAATGGACGCTGCTTATTTATAGTTTGTTTAGGCCTTAAAAAAAAGAAAAATCAGTCAAAGAAGATTTTACTAATGTAGTTCTTTCTTAAAAAAAAAAAAAAAAAAAAAAGAAAAAGAAAGAAAACGGTAAACTTAAAAGCTGGCGCTGCTCAGGTTCACAAGCAATTTTTTTTTTTTTAAGTCATTTGCCCATCATCATCAATCATTCCGGACCTTTGATCTTGAATAGAAATTAGACTTGGACCTTTCAGAACTTCTGGTCTTGGTGCATCTATTTGAGTCTAATCTCTGAACCAAAACTCTTGCTATGTTACACACACAACCGTCATTGATGTCCCAAGTGTTGTGCTTAGGCAGACAGATTCCTCTTAGCTAGATTAAATAAAAATCTGTGTAATAAAAGTATATATTCTTTCAAAATGCTGGTTTGATCTACAAAACCAGTTTTACCCCTCTATTACCAGGACTTTTTTTTTTTTTTTTTAGTACGGGTATACCGTGAAAGACTTCAGGGTCTGATGTGTTAGTGCTGCTGTGTGATTATTATTAGATGTTCACTCACTGTCCCTCAGTGTCAGAGACATTTGGGAGGTCGGGCTCCTCCTTGCTGGACAGCAGCATCTGCAGACAGTCTGTATGGCCGCTCGCAGCTGGAGCACACAAAACACACACGTACATCACCTTTGTGCGAGTTAAAGTGATTCATGGTTGGTAAAGTAGCCCTGAATTACAGCCTTCACGTTATTATTATTACAGAAATATATATTTTTTACTTCACACCATGGAGCTATTTCCCTTGCGCCCAGAACGACTGAACGTCACAAAATACACAAATGAAGGCAGAGAAATATAAAAACTTCGACTGGCGCACTGAGTTTACCTGCGACGTGGAGAGGAGTCCACTTATTGCAGTGCTCAGTGAGCAGGCAGGATGCTGACTGGCTGAGGAGCAGCTCCACACAGCGGGCGTGTCCTCTCTGAGAGGCCACGTAGAGCGCCGAGCGTCCCACCGAGTCCAGCACGTCCACACGCGTGCCTGACTCGACCAAGACGCTCACACACTCCCAGTGTCCTGCCTCGGCCTGCCAGAGACAAGCCAATGATTAAACTTCCAACAAATTCATACTGCAATATTACTTAAATATGATGAATAACAGCTGGATGCGGGAACGTTTCTTATAAAAACACTGAATGCATAAAAAAGTTGCATAAAATGTTAAAGACAAAACCAAAAGACTTACTGCTAAGTGTAAGGGACTGACAGGTCCAGTGCTTTCTGCATCGCCTGATGTGTTGTAGGACATTAACAAAAGCTAGAAAGGAAACAAATATTAAAAGATGGAAAAAACAAACAAACACAAATATATCAAGTAAACATAACTATATTTCATAACATTTGTAAATTTTCAACATGGATTTTTTTTTTTCAAAGCTGTTTACGAGTTCTGCTTTTAGTCACATAATCAGTCTACTTGTATGTGTTTATTAAGCTTTCTAGAAAACTAAAAAAAAAAAAAAAAAAAAAAAATATTGAGCAAATTTTAATGGGGTTTTCACAGGTGTGTTTGGCTGAGCTTGAGGTAACATGTAGGCCTTGTTTCAGATACGCTAAGAGATGAAATGCTAATTTGAAATTTAAACGCCCTTGTATTATTAAAAAATAAATAAATAAAATCGAACCTTGAAAAAAAATCTCAATTAAAAAGATGGCGTTGAACATTTTTAAAAACTTACTTATGAGTGTGTAATTAAATTCCATACAAACAAAGTCGACGGGAACATCTCGTTTTATAATAAAGATTTGTTCCATGTAATTTTTCATAGAAATCTTGTCATATTCCATATATAAATATGGTCTATTTAGTAAACATTTTCATGTTGCATGAAAAACTCCTGCAAAATAAATGTGCCACAAAAGAAATATTACATGACAATTTTATAATGGTCTCAGAGGCTGTCACATGACTAGGGATCACTATAATAATAATAATAATAATAATAATAATAATGAACATATAGATTTATGTTGAAAAAGAATATTTGATAGAGATGTATGGGGAAAATCCATGGCATTTTAGCTCATAACAGAGGAAAACATTTTAGTGGATCAAATAGAGCTTTTTAAAAATTGTCACGTTAGTCACGTGTTAGCCAGACCTTCGTGAGCAAGCAATTTTTACGCAGCTACAACTTTACAAATCCTAACTGAACAGCCGTATGTGGCACGATGTAACAGTATTTGTTTTCACTCCTATAAAAGGACTGAAACTTCCCAGGTACTTGTGTTAATGCTATTAATTGTTGCACCTTAAATCAAAATTTTTCTTAATTGCTTCAATTCAACAGAATTGATTAGTTGGTTAGTTTATGGTCCCGGTCTACACGTTTTAATTATTTAGATAAACTTAAACATTAAAGCAGTTTAAACAAAATAAAACAGCTTTCGCAGAAAATACACAAATCTTGTATAAATCTGGTTGGTTGTTGTTTTTTTTTCCAGTATTACTGTCACATACTGGACTGGAGTGTGAGGTAGAAGCTTTAAGTGTAGCTAAATAATTAATAATATTAAGCTAAATAATTAAAAAAGAACAAATTGAAGGTCTTTTCTCTTTGCTGCGATTAGACTATACAATCAGAGCTGTTCCCAGTGGACTGTTCCCAGTCTCCATATTTTTATATACTGTTGTAATAAATAATAAAGTTTAAAAAATGTTACAATATCTTAAATATAGTAATAATACCTTACAATATAGTTACAACATCTTAAATTTGTGTGCAATAGCAACTGTGCAATAACACTGAACCGACCAACAAAAAATTCTTAACCAGCGTAACTGATTTAATTGCACAGCTTCACTGGACAAAAAAAAAAAACACAGGATATTTTACACGGACAACATGATTCTCGCACTTCTTCAGTGTGTATATGTATAGAGTTTGTACCTGAAAAATTCATTACTATGCTAACGTAAAACTAAGCAAGGAACCAATTGAAAACCGTGTGTGTGCACGTGTGCAGGCTCACCAGCTCGAGGCTCTGCTTGTTTCCGTGGGCAGCCGCGTAGTGGACAGCGTTGTATCCTTTAGAGTTGCACAGGCATGGGTCTGCTCCGTTATCCAGCAAGTACTCCACACACCTTCACACGAACACACACAAGAGCATAGTTATACACAAAACAGAAAAGGAAACTACACAACAATGTTTTTTTTTTTTTTTTTTTGATCAGAAGTACAACAAACAACTCCTCCAGTCATTCCAGAGCGAGTTTATTCTCGGTGTGTACGCTGCAAGAATAAGAAACAGACTACTTTTCCCCCTGAGTCAAATCCTCAAGGGTCGAGACGTCACATGGCAAATTAAAAAACAACATTTGTAGTGCTCTGTACAGCACGTCGCTTCAAACACACCATCTGTTAGCAAACAGGATTAGAACTGCAGCTGTTGCAAATTGTTAACATAAGTATTTTAAATATATACATCTTTTAAACCCTCACACTGTTCATGACTAATTCTATACCAGTTATGAAACTAACTTCAGCTTCCTCATTCATTTCAATGTCAACAGCGAGGTAAAAAGACATCAAACATAACATTTACACAAAAGCTTAAAATCAGTGGATTGACATGAAAGCCGTACATGAATGACTCCTTCTCTCCGTCCTCGGGACTCTGCTGCCCTCGATCCACCCTGAGAGAGAGAGAGAGAGAGATGTTTAGTATAATCTAAATAATCTGTTATTTAGCAGAATCTAAATGCATGTATTTAATAACTGCTCCTGTTTTATTTTGTGGCAATACTGTATGTATTATTGCCATGCCGATAAAGCTCGTTAAATGACATGGGAAAGAGATGAATAAAAACAGAGGGGGGAAAAAGACAAAAAGAGTCAAAAAGGAGACAGAGTGAGAAAAAGAGAATGACAGAAGGCACCAAAGAGTGAGAAAGAGAGAGAGAGAGAGAATGTGAGTGCAAAACAGTGACAGAGAGAAAGAGGGACAATAGACAAACAGATAAAAAGGGGGGGAAAAAGTGACAGAGTGCATGGGGTAGGAGAAAGAAAAAATACAAGAGAGAGAGAAAGAAAATGAGAGAGTGCTCTAAACAGTGACAGACAGAAAGAGGACAAAAGAAAAAGAAAGGCCAGTAACAGAAAAGAGAACTAGAAAGAAAGATTATTATTAATTCAATAAAATGTTATTTGTATAGCACTAAACAATTGACATTGTCGAAAAACAGCTTTACACAATCAAAAGTTATTGAAGTTTGTATGAAGTGCATTATTATTATTATTGTGTATGCTTTCCTTTATCACCATGAGTCACTTTATCTTGGACTTTAAATGTCTGTACTCATTTTATATATCTTTTTTCCCCCAAAATCAATCTATCTATCTATCTATCTATCTATCTATCTACTGTTATTTTCTTGTGACTAATTTTTAAGCTTTGGCGATACAAACAAATATTTGTCATGTCATAAAAAAAGCTACTTTTAATCTTGAACCTTGAAAGAAAGAAAGAAAGAGAGAGCAAAAGAATGAGGGCACACAAGAGAGGAAGGGAGAGAAACAGATATATAAAAAGAGTGAAATGGGGTTATGAGAGAGAGAGAGAGAGAGAGAGAGAGAGAAAGAGCATGCAAGAACACAAAAGACGGAGAGAGAAAGACAAAGAGAAGGAGTGCAAATTAGTGACAAAAGAAAAAAAAAGAGAAAAAAGCAAAGAGAATGAAAAAGTGCAAAAGAAAGAGATGAAACAGCACAAGAGGGAGGGGAGAGAGTGCACTAAACAGTGACAAAGACAAGGAGAGAAAAGGAAAGAGAGAGTACCAGTGAAGGGGGAATGTTTGGGGTGGAGACAGGGGCGAGAAAAAAAAAAAAAAAGTGACAGAGGGAAGAAGAAAAAAAAAGACGAGTGTGTGTGTCTCTATGTGCTACCTGCAGAAAGCAGTGGAAGCAGCGGAGTAGTGTAAAGGTGTGCAGCCGGTTCGGTCAGGCTCGTTGACCTCGGCTCCTGCTCCTACTAGAATCACCACACACTGATACCTCCTGTTAGCAGCCGCATAGTGCAAAGGGGTCCTGCGCAGATCACACACACACATTAAAACACACACACAAAATCCTTCCCTGGTTATAATACAAGATTGCAGGAAATTTAACTCTTACCTCCCAAACCTGTCTTTCTTATTCATGTCTGCGCCACTGCTCAACAGCAGGTTCAGACATTCAGTGTTTCTGCAGAGTGAGATAGAGAAGGAGAAACTCATCACATGACCACCTATTTTTAAAAAGATGTCACAGATTTTTATAGAAGAGAATTGAAAACCGTGTGTGTGCGTGTGTGTGAGTGAGAGAGTGAGAGAGAGAGAGAGAGAGAGAGAGAGAGAGAGAGAGAGAGTGCATGGAGTTGGTCTCTGACCCTCCAGAGGCAGCAGCGTGTAGGCAGGTTCTCCCGAACTCGTCCGGAGTGTTGATGTCGAAGCCGGCTGAGAGCACGTGCTCTTTGCTCATCGACAGCACAATGCTGTACAGCTGACCTGCCACAGGGGGGTGGGAAAGAAGAAAAAGAAAGAAAAAAAAAAAAAAACATTAATGGTCCTCTTAGATCGAGAGTGTAGAGGTGCGGTTCAATGGTTGACGATTATGACGTACCTGAGGAGAGCAGCTTGCGACAACAGTCAGAGAACCCGTAGAGCACGGCTAAGTGCAGTGGGAACATCCCGTGAATCCCTTGCCTACGAGAAAGAGGGTTACGCTTTAATATAGTAATACATGCTTCACACTCTAGATCACACTCTACATTACAGGTTGTCCCCGACTTACAAACATGCGAGTTATGAATTTCCGCAGATACGAACGGACGCAGTTTCACTTCCGGTTCTAATCGCGGAAGTAGCTCACGTGTATTGCACATAAAAATTGACACTGCAGTGAAGCAAATACATTCATTCATCTTCTATACCGCTTTATCCTGTATTCAGGGTCGCGGGGGGCCTGGAGCCTATCCCAGGAAGCTTCG
>JAQKPX010000015.1:4501680-4515919 GCA_030068255.1 Clarias angolensis | reverse complement strand
GATAGGCTCCAGGCCCCCCGCGACCCTGATCAAGGATAAAGCGGTATAGAAGATGAATGAATGAATGAATGAATAATATTGAGTGGGTCCCCCCGTTTTTTCGCCACCATAACAGTGATGTACTGTGTGTTTTGACCCCCTTTCTATAACAACCAACATTAACCAACATTAACCAACATTTTCATCTATTTGAGGTACATTATCACTTTTTGATCGGACTAGACCGTCCAGCCTTCACTCCCTAGTTTTGGAGTTGCTCTGACCCAGTCCTGTAGCAATCACAATTTGTTGTCAAAGTCAATAAGATCCTAACGCTCACCCATTTTTTTCTGCTTCCAACACATCAACTTCAGGAAAAAGGTTCACTTGCTGCATAATATATCTCACCCACTTTCATCTGCCATTATGAAGAGATATTGTAACTGTAGCTAATGTGAAAAGGGCCAGATTGTGATGGCTAGAGGATTGGGTCAGAGCATCTCCAAAATGTTCCCAGGTTGGAGTGGTGGTCTGGACGTACCAAACGTGATCCAAAGAAGGAAAACCGGTGAAGTGGCGACTGGGTCTTGGGTGGCTAAGACTCACTGATGGCCATGGGGACATGTTCAATAGAAGCGCTAGTGTAGATCAAACTGAGGAAATGGTTAATGTTGGTTCCAATAGAAAGGAGTCAGAACAACACACAGTGCATCACTTTTACGGTGACAAATGGGGAACTACTTGATATTAGGCAGGTGGTCATAATGTTGTGGCTGATCAGTGTATTTAATGTGGTAGTATATTTCAAATAAAAATGCATATAATGTAAAATTTCTGCATCTTTGTGATCTTGTCATGTAAGTATTGTCACGTAACTTACCTAACTTAGTCACATGAATTGGCATTTCTATTTTTTTCACACTGCAAGATATAAAAGAAATCTTTTACAAAATAAAAATTTACTGGAATTTGGAATATGGAATTTATTTGATGAATTTTTGATGGATTTATTTGATGTAAATGTAAAAGGTATCCTACGAGGTTTGGTAACTGACATGCTATAATGCATAACTAGCTACTAAATAGGAACTAGCAATGGCTAGATTGTTAGAAATGTGATCCAGTGGTGGTCTCACATCTGCATCTCAATCTCAACCCTAATCATTTAGTGCTGAAAGAACTCATATCTCTTATCTTTGACGCTGCAGGAGAATCTACGCTCCTTCAAACAGGGAAAAAGACAAACCATTTGAAAAATTCCTCTTTCGCCCCTCCAATTTCTTCATCTGCATTCTTCCTTCGGATTAACGATGTAGAAGATTGTAAGATTGTTGTTTATTGTTGAACAAATGTTGCTCTTATGCAGCATCCCAAGAGAAGCAAAAGTTTATGAACCCTTTGAAGTTAGGTGTATTTCTGCATCGACGACTCCTAAAACTATTTGATCGTTATCTAATCTATTTTCTCTTCATCATTTTCTTACAGCAGGGCAAGTATGCAGGTCAACGATAAAGCGTTTGATCTGAATCCAGTTGATGATTAGATTTTAGGGGCTCACGTACTGTACTGTATTTTTTCATCAGTGACCTTGGATTTTTCAATCATCAGTTCAATAAGGCGTGACAATGTTAGAGAGTAAATTGCGTGTGTGGTGAATTAAATGGGCCTCTTCTGTTAATAAACAAGATAACAGTTAAAGTAAAGAAATCAGATTTTTTTTTTTCCGCAGCTATGAGTGTAATGAAAAGGGCTGCTGCTGAGTAAAGCAGGATGCTGACTCCTGGCTCGTATTGTGTCCTGTAACTCAAACTGGAAGGTCTTTTAAGGCTTCTCTGAAGGTCCTGCTCTCCATGTTTGATTGATTAATCCCCCTGTCATCTCAGACCTTCATCACCTCTTTGTAATGCTCATACTGATGAATGAATGAGGATTCCCTGCTCTAGGCCTGAGTGCTGTCTGAAAGATGACGTGTGCCATATAACAACGTGTGAGATAAATGTCTTGAACGAGGGGGTTTTCCTTTTAGTGTCAGACCACCAAACAGCCATTCTATAGAGATAATAACAATATGGTTATTTATGGTGCATTTTTTCCAGTTTCATCCGCCATGGAGTATTGATTGACGCAGGTCAGATTTAAAGTTCAAATTATTACATAACATGAAAAAATGTACAGGTTTTCATATTGGTCTGTGCTCAGCATCTCAGAAACAAGGAATAAAACACAACAGAGCTAAGTTCATGTTAGAATCCCAAAGCTAATTATTTCCAGTAGCAACATGCCATCAGATAGTTTTGGAAATGGATGCAAATGCAGTCTTTTATTTTATGCCAAACAAACCTAACAAAGGCAAAGATTTTCAAGATTCAGAAAATAAAGACCAAAACAAGAACTTGGAAAATAAAGCATGGAGAGTGCAATCAAATGGGGCAATAACGTATAAGAAGGTCATGCAAACCGGCTGCAGCATAGACTGAACAAGATCTGGAAAAACCCTCTGTGACATCATCTATAACGTTACTTTGCATTTGATTGATCTCAGTCTGAGGCGGCACGGTGGTGTAGTGGTTAGCACTGTCGCCTTGCACCTCCAGAGCCCGGATTTGATTCCCGGCCAGGCTCGATTCCCGTCCCTGTGTGCATGGAGTTTGCATGTTCTCCACATGCTTGGTGGGTTTCCTCCGGGTACTCCGGTTTCCTCCCACAGTCCAAAGACATGCAGGGTAGGTTAATTGGTGTTCTCAAATTGCCCATAGTGCATGGTGAGTGTGTATGTGTGTGTGCCCTGCAATGGATTGGCACCCTGTCCAGGGTGCACCCCGTCTCCTGGGATAGGCTCCAGGCCCCCCGTGACCCTGAATACAGAATAAAGCGGTATAGAAGATCAATGAAAGTGAGTGATCTCAGTCTTTCACGCTCTACGTCAACTCCTACATTTCTTGTGGTAAGTTAAACTATAGCAATTCCATTTAGCTAAAGTGATGCATTGCGGCTGTCACTCAAAATCGGCCACACTCCTGATTATGCATAATCGTATGACTTAAAGTTACTTTATCTAATGGGGTACATAAACATTCACCCCCATACAGTGGTCATGAATGGGAAATCTAGCTATGGAGACCAAAACTGTTTTTGTAACTATGTTTATTTCTGTTTTAAAGTTGCATATTTTAACATGTGGGAATTAAATCTCTTTTTGATCCATCCCCTAGTGGTCATTCGAGTTACTGCACATTTTGGCATTTCCATATTGTATTAATTTTTCGGTACTGGAGGTTACCCCTTGGGCTGTAGTCTGTGGGAGTGGTGGTAAATGAAGTCCAGGGTGGGCATATTTTGAGGTTGTGTTGAACCCTGTGATGTTGGGGTGCTGATATTTCATGGTATATACATCTCCGGTCATGGAGATGATGGGCTCTTCCCCTGTGAAGAATGTTGCTTCGTCTCAGGGTTGTACCCGTACACCCAAGTTTCGTCACCGGTAATAATTCACGACATGAAAGACGGGCCCATCAACGGCAGGCTGATGCAGACTTTGTTGTGATCTTCCCTCTGATCCTGGGTCAGCAGGCTGGGGATGGCACATGTTCAAATCACACATGGATTGTTTGCTGATGATTATCATGCACAAGTTGCAGAATGGTTTCAGAATGGTTTCGACATTCTTGGGGGTTGAGTTCGTTGAAGGTCTTCCTGATCTCTCGTTCTTCAGTGATGTTCTTCAGTGTGACTTGAAGCAAGTGCCTCTCAAAACACTTCGAACGACTGATTGCATCATTGCCATAAACTTGCTCTTTGCTCTAACTTGCTGTCCAGGATGAATTAGCAGATGTGGTAATGCTGATGGTCAGAATAGCTCCAGTTGCACAGCTCCCGATGTACACAGGACGATGTCTTTTGGCACACTGACTTATGAAAGTTACAAAACTAGTCTTGAACCTTTTTGATACTGCCTTGTATTACAATTTAGTTTTTGGTAAAGAACAACACATTTAATGCTGTGAAATGTTTTTAATTAGGTTGATTATTTGGTGCATCCATGCTACAAGTCCCTGTGTGTGTGCCAAGCATAGCATCCCAAGTGGTTTGGCTTCCTGTATTGACTTCTTATTAACGTAAAATTTAGCGGTACACAAAATCCAAAGAAAAAAAGATACAAAAATATCCAACAACTAAAGAATAATTGCCATAAGGACAAAAGAAAATAATCAACTGATGTGTAACTAGCAGTGATAAATGAAACAAAAGTCTGAGGAAGTGGAATAAACTCTAATTGTAAGGAGTAAATTAATAATGCATTTGGACACAAATGAAAAATGCATGTGTGTTCAGCTGAAAAACGGTTTCCTCTCACCCACAGAGTGGTCTATACACTGCAGATGAGTACACAACATGAATTACCAAGAAAATGATTCCACATTTGACCCGGCCTTTATCTCAGACAGATCAGCTTTCAGCTGTAGTGTTCATCATGTCAGAGAGAAAAAAAAAATCACAAAAATCACACCTAACGGAACATTTTCAGTATGTACCATATATACCAACACCATGAGCACAAATTTGATGGAAAAAAAAAAAACAGAAGGAGAATTTGCAGCTGATGGTTGCTCCCTCACTGAACAAGAATCGTTAGCATTTCCCTGGTTCTAAGCCTCATTAGTCATGTTTAAACATTTTCTCTAATGACGCCTTAAAGTTGAACACTGTGACCTGAACAACATCGTGATAGCAATGTTGGTATATTATTTGTTATATTATTCTGATACAGTGAGAAAAGGGCATTGGTGGTTGGCCCTGCAGAAGGCCTGGGTTTGCTTCCACACACACACAGTCTTAGGTCCCTTAGTACCAGTCGCAAGCCTGGATAAAAATCGGTGAGGTTGTGTCAGGAAGGGCACCTTACATTAAAACCTGTACCAAAATATCAGATAGTCTGCACACAAACTGTATTAGTTTAAAGTAGTGACGGGAATTTTAGTGAATTTGTGGATGCAAGGGGACTTGATTTATATCCTCTTTATTGCCATTATGTTACCCAGATGGTTAATAATTTTTTTTTTAAATAAATCGACTAAAGATAACTGTCAGAATGTGTTAATATGATATCAAATAGTATACAAAAGTACACCTTGGTTAAAGTGTCCACTTTTATGCACTATAAATAGGCCCAAAGAATAAGTCTTTACTCATGTTCCATCGTGATGACGCCTCTGTGCACAAAGCGAGCTGCATGAAGACATGGTTTGCCAGGGTTGGAATGGAAGAACTGGAGTATCTTGCACAGAGCCCAGAATTCAACCACACTGATCACCTTTGGATCTAGAAACTGGAACAAAGACAGCACCCCAAGCCTTCTCACCCAACAGCCACACTTCAAAATCCAGTGGAAAGCCTTTCTAGATGAGTGGAGGGTATTATAACAGCAACATGTTGACTAAACCTGGAATGGAATGTTTAACTAGCACATGTGGGTAAGGATCAGGAGTCAAAATACTTTAAATGTTATCATGTCAGCAATTTGAACAAAATGATGAATTTCACCAATAAAGCAAGATAATGAACATTAACGTCTAGCTAGCTGCTCTGCAGCCAAAATGAAGTTAAGTTAAAGTAACATTATTAAATGGCTTGGTCTACAGTTGTCAAACTTTCATAAACTTTAATCTCCATCACTTATCAAGATTTTTTGCATTTTTGAAAAAGTGAGACAGTTAAAAATTGTGTAAGTTCCATATGCTAGAGAGATGGGATATCCCACCTACAATGCTACACCAATCTTGCGTTCAGAGGATTCCAAATAAAACCATTTCAGAATGACAAGAACTATCCAAAACCCTACATGTTGTAAGGCTTTTATTTTTGGGACTGTTAGAAGAAGAGCCCTGGTGAAAACGAAAAAAAAAAAAAAAAGCTAGAATCCATAACCATCCAAACAACAATAGAGAACCCAGTTACACTCTTAAATAAGGTTTTCACCAGCACCTTCTTCCCGTTGTCCAGTTTGTCCTTAAGAGGAAACACAGTGTACAGCTTTTAACAACAGCTTTTCGGTAGAACTTTCTGTAAAATCTTAGAACATTTGAGGAACTTTTTTTTTTTTTTAAATCTTGAAAGCGTCATATGCAGTAAATTCATCATACACTCTTGTGTAAGATTTTCTGAAGGGTCCTTGTTTATTCATGTAAGATCTAAGACATTCAATGTTCTATTTGTTGGTCTTAATGGTTCTTTGATTTGATTTCCTGGAGAAACATTTAAAAGTTCTCCCCAAATCACTACAACTCCTTTGCGGTCCAAGAAACCCAAGTAGAATATTTTTAGAACACAAAGGAAACCATTACAAAACCATTGCAGGCTATTTAATAAAGGAAATGTCACAACCTTTTAGAAAGATACTATCCAAAGAACATTTGAAAAACGCATTGTGTTCCTCTAGCACCTTTAAAAAGCATGTAAATTTAACAAGTTTAACAGGGAATGGTGAACCCTACCACAGTGTTGCTGTCTTTCAGAAAAAAAAAGCTTCAAGCAGGAAGTTCCAATCAGGAAGCCTTAAGGAAGCCTACAGTAGAACCCTTCAGGAACCCTTAAGAGGAATTCATTGCCTATTGTTTGCAAATATCCATTGAGTCCATCTTCGATTTTACATTTTAATCTAGAATTCCGAGGAGCTATTTGGTTTGGTTTCTGTGAAAAACCTATTATTCTATCTGGAAGTTTACTGCAGATGTTTTTTACTTTAAGAAAACTTTTCCAAAGAAGCTCTGAAAAAGTCTTTACACATAGAAATACGGTCTAAGTGAATGTTTCTTAAAAGAGGAAAAGCTTTTGGTTTGTCCCTCAGAGGGAACCTTTAAAGAATATACATAGTGTATATGTATGAAACAGTGTGTTTCCCCTTCAGAAAGCTACAACCCCTTTATGAATCCAGTAGCCTTTAGCAAACCATTCAAAGAGCCTTTGTTTGTAGGCTGAAATATTTATTCTTCTGGAACTAAGAGATCCATCTTTGCAAATGGTTTTTGTGCCATGTCCAATGAGTGAGGGGAAAAAAGTTCATGTAGCACCATAAAAATACTTCATCTTGTTCCTTTGGGGAAAATACTTAAGTTTAGGAACCATCTGTCAAAAGAACCCATAATTCTCTATAAAAAATAAGCAAAAAAAAGGGAAAAGGGAAAAAGTGGAGAGTTTTGCCTAACACCTTTAACAGTTCCTTGGTTTGGTTCGTCTCCTACGAGTGAATCGTCAGAGTTTGAACAAGTTCCTCATATAACCCTGCTGCAATGTGTTATTACTCTTTTAGAAAGGGTTACAAGTTGAACCCAAAATTGGTTTATTGATTTGTCCATTGTAGGCAATCCTCACATTACATGTGTTTCCATTTCCAAAGTAAAGTAGAATGGAACCCGTTTAGGAACTTAGACCGCATCACCATCTAAAGAAAACCTGAAGTACACAATTTTTCTAAACTAAAGTACAGTAACAGGTTTCTCGAAAAGAAGTTTAATCAGTGGCTGAGGATACATGTACATCTATAGAAATAAGTTAAGGTTTCTTAAAGGGTGAAAAAGCCATTGGTTTATCCCTCAGAGGGAACCTTTAAAGACCATACATAGAACCGTATAACAGTGTGTTTACCTTGCAGAAAGGAAGAATCATCCTTTAAATTAGCAAATTAATTTAGCAACATATTCAAAGAATATTTGTTAGTAGGCCATGTGATGAAGTCTGTACACATCTCCATCTGGCTGTTTATGATTATTGCAGTTTGACTGATTTAAGTTTCCATAATGACAGCAGATGATGAAACATAAATAGCACACACCATGCCTTACACACACACACACACACAATAAAAATCCATTAGTAAGCAGAAATCATAACCAACACGACTAAACAAAATTAAGTCTTTCAAGTCTTTTAAAACCTCAGCGTTTTTTTTGTCAGTATTGAAAAGAATTAAAAGAATGTTTTCATGTTGGTTGCAAGCAGACTGGGGATCTAAACTTTTGATCGATGCAGTAGTCTTATATCACATATATCACCATGAACATGAGTGTCTTAGAAATATCGGGCTTTCATTTGTTTCTTTGGACTGATATTTTTTCTGGGGAAAATAATTGTACAACATACATCTTTAACAGAAGATAGTTCCAAGAATTTGGTGTACATTTTATTTATTCTAGGTTTTCTGAAACGCAAGGGTTAAAATGATGCATACAGTGTAAGTCATATACAGTACATACTGTACATACATATACTTAGATTATCAATTCAGTTGTGTTGAAAGTCCAAAAATGAATTTCGTTTTGCCAAGTCCAAGAACTTTCAACTTCCTGTTAGTGTAGAACATTGACTACAGATGGAAGCTTCTCAAACATAAAAAGGAGTTGTTTGACAGCAATGATTGGACTGACCCACACACGTCCACCCAGATCTGAGAAGGAAGATGGTGGACTTACATGAATCAGGAAGCTGTTTCTAAGCAATTGCAGATTTGACCAGTTCAAACGATTTTCAAACAACACGCTGTAAGCACAGGTAATTGGGAGGAGGAGTCACATTGCCAAGGTCTAGAAGAAGAAGTGACTCTGGAACTAAAAGGAAATCAATTTTGATGATCAGGAACAAACCACCAAACCACAGGAATGCCAGTAAATTCAAGCTGTTGGGACACCAGTGTAACTGTCTACAGTCAAGAGATTTACATCACGTGGACTGTAAGGCTCTCCTCCCTCAAACGTGACTAAAGAAAGCTCAAGTTATTGAGAGGTGGAGCCACTTTGCCACATTCTGGAAGAAAATCCAATATGTGACCCTGAGCTGAGATGAAATTGAGTCGGATAGTCAGGAACAACCCAGGAACGACCAAGCCAAAGGAATGCCATGAACTGTAAGCTGCTCGAACCGTGACGGTCTACCATCAAGAGTTTTACATCACCGTGGACTGAAAGGCTGCTGTCTCTCAAGCTTGAGTAAAGTTTGCAGCTGACCACATGGTCAAAGAGAAAGCCTTCTGAAGGAATGTTTGAAGCGGTATGTTTGAAGGAGGGAAGGGGCTGTGGAACTGATGCATTGCACAAAGTGGATGGAACAATCAAGAACGTGGAGTACTGTACCTTAAAGTTCTCCACCAATTGGACTCCTGGACAAAATGGAGTGTTATAACATGACAATGACCCCAGACACACATCAAAACAGGTTGTGGAATGCATAAAGCAGACTAGAATTAGGCTTTTGACACTTCAAGGACATTAAAATAAATGTTCTGTCGGCACGGTGGTGTAGTGGTTAGCACTGTCGCCTTGCACCTCCAGGGTCTCTGTTCGATTCCCAGCCAGGCTCGATTCCCATCTCTGTATGCATGGAGTTTGAATGTTCTCCCCGTGCTTGGTGGGTTTCCTCTGGGTACTCTTTTTTCCTCCCACAGTCCAAAGATATGCAGGTTAGGCTAATTGGCATTCCCAAATTGCCCGTAGTGTGTGTGAATGGGTGTGTGAGTGAGTGCATGTGTGTGTGCCCTGCGATGGATTGGCACCCTGTCCAGGGTGTACTCTGCCTTGTGCCCTAAGTCTCCTGAGATAGGCTCCAGGCCCCCTGTGACCCTGAATACAGGATAAAGCGGTATAGAAGATGAGTGAGTGAGTGAGTGTTAGCAATTCTGACAGGAAGAGTGGTCAAATATCCAACCAAACCTGTAGGATTAAAAGATCTGTCTTCAATACAATCTTCTCCATTTAAATTCTCACTAGAACACTTCACTTATCTAGGAATTGTAGGAACTTAGACCGAATCATCATCTAAAGAAAACCTGAAGTACACAATTTTTCTAAACTAAAGTACAGCAACAGGTTTCTCGAAAAGAAGTTTAATCAGTGGATAAGGATACATTAGCCAGTGCTAGAACTATTAGACCTAGTGTAGTAGATCTAAGATCTACTGTAAGATGCTGCATGCAACTGGACTAGAACTTTCTTCAATTCTGCAGTAAGGTAAAAGATTTTCCCCATCAAAAAAGAAGAATATAGGAACATTATATGACCAAAAGGAACAATATATATATATATATATATATATAGACTAATACATTATTTGTTAATGTGATGCTTTAATGTTTCACCATACTTTATATTTCAACTAAACAGGTCTGGTAAGGGCAGGTTTGTGATTTACTAATTTTTTATTTATTTTTATTAAATTTGATCTCTTTTTTAATTTTTTTATCATCATTATTATGATGATGATGATGATGATGATGATGATGATGATTATTATTGCTTTCCTCTAGTTTTAATTGTATTTGTGTTTGTATGGGAAAAAAAAGACTCAAACTTTGTAAGCATGTTAATATATCTTCAAATTTTTGTCTCTCAATAAAACTTATTTGACAAAAAAATAGAATAAAGTCCAACCAAACATTTACCAGAAACTTGTTGACGGCTACCAAAAGCCTCCACAAAAGGTGGAACTTGCTAAGGGACATTCAAATCCAAAATAAGTGAAACATTTTACACAGAATTATTGTGGTTTCTTAAATTGGTCTCAACAGGTAAATGTTATTCAATCATTTTGGCAGAGAAAAAGACGAGTTTGGCAAAATCATTGCAAGCCCAAAATTGCTCTGACGTTCATGTTCATGTAGAGTGTACTTCCAACCGCAAATTTAAATCTAATCATTTAAATGTTATTGTTATATATTCAAGTTTTGTTTGATTAAAGCCCTGTGCTCACATGATTTATGTCTTTTGTCCTCTGATGTGGGCTTTAGCTAGTGTTCTAGCACTATCTATTCTCATGCCAAGTATTTCTGACAAGCTGGAAATTAAATACACACAGTAGATCACCAAATATATGGAGCTCAGATCAGGTTAAAAACAAAACCACAGCACAGAACGTGAGCAGATGTTTATTGGTTTGTGCTCTTTGCTAAATTTAGAGTTATCTGGTCAACTCTAACTAGGTTGCATTTCATTTTGGGTTATGATGAGCAGGTCTATTCTCTTTTAAGCATCTACTTGAGACCTGACAATATTTATAGGTAGTATAATAAAATACTAATTATAATTTAAGGCATTTGAAGTGCTATATTTATGAGCTGTAAAAATCTTAGACAGGTGAGAAATAGGTTACAATGTGTTCCTCCTTGTCATTAACAGTCTTTTTAAACTGAAATGATACACATGGCAAATGATCCTTGAAAATCAACGGATAACTTGTCGCCAAGTTTGTCTGTGGTGACTCAGACGTTCACCAACACCACTTGCACATTACAGCATCTCAGCTGGGAGTTATTGCCACATCCCCCGTACAGTCACGCCAAGCCATTTCCACATATTTGGGCCATTAATGAAGTTCCTGGGGGGACATCGTTTCAGATGAGAAGCAGGCGGTCTGATCGTGAGAGAAAACCATCAGACCGTAAGAGAAAACTTACCTTGATGGTATCCAAGCACTAGTGAAACACGAAGATAAGTGCATTAGTGTAGCAGGGGATTATATATAGTTTTTTTTATTGTTATTACTGTGTTCTTTATTCTTCACAGTCAGTTTGACTTGAATGCCTTTTCAACATGACACATGTTATCAGTTATGTGCATGATGATGAAACATGACATTCTTGTAAGTTGTGATTTGAAGCAGAATGACGGGTGCATCGCTTCATGCGCTTCCCTTTTATCCTGACACGCCCATCGCTCTTGAATAGGGTCAGTCTGGACCCATCAGACCACCATTTTCCACTGCTTTAAAGTCTAATCTTTGTGCTGCCAAGCAAACTGAAGCCTTTTTTGTCTCACCAGTGTCACTAAGAAGTGATTTACTTATGGTCACACACCAATCCTTCCTCATCACACTGTGTGCAGAAATGCTTTAACGTTTAATATTAAACATAGCCATCATTTCTACTGTCCATTTTTTTATGATGCAACTTCACCAAGTGTTTAAAAGTTTGATTCTTTTGATTCTTAAAAATATGTTTTTTTGAATAATGTATTAGACAGTTCATAACCCAATTCAAGTCATTTCATTCATCTTCTAAGTCGTTATTTCTCTTGATCCAAATATTTTAACTTTTTTGGCCAGCCAGCGTACTTAAAGAGGATGAAGTTCTTTGATAAAGTATGATGAATAAGCTTGAATAAGGTTATGTTTTATTATGTAACCAATGACAAATAGATTGGAAAGCAGATAGTATTTGTGGAAAATATATTATTTAAAAAAATAAAAGAATGATGATTATGACATAACAATATAGTAATTTTTTTATGTATTATTGTTTAAGGCATCCATCCATCCATCTTGGAACCTCTGTAGTCCAACCAGGGACCATGGAGGCCAATGGTGACCATCAGAACTGTAGTGGAACCTCCAGTCAAGAATTTTTGGGAACGCCAATTAATCTACCCTGCATGTCTTTGGACTGTGGGAGGAAACTGGAGTACCCAGAGGAAGCCCACCAAGCACGAGGGAGAACATGCAAAACTCCATGCACACAGACCCCAAGACGGGAATCGAACCTGGACCCTGGAGGTGCAAGGCGTCAGTGCTAACCACTAAGGCATAATGTAAAAATATGAGAATGAGAAGACCAAATGAAAAGAATTGTAGAAATTGAAAAATATTGTTAAAATTATTACAATTATTAGTATTTTAATAGAGAATTTATATATTATTGTTCAGGCCTAGTGTTAAACAACACTCAGAGGAAAAATACAATCAGTAAAATCAGATCATGGCTTTGAGATCATGACACGGAAAATAAAATGGTAATTGAATCGTCTTATACACAAGAACCGCGGTCAGACAGAAATGACTTCCCAGAGTTATTTATATCCTAATGGCTCTTGTTCTCGGACAAATTATACTGTACTAGTGATTATATTCGGTATTCTGGTGAAGAGATAGTTTTATCAGGAACTGACCAAAAAGTTCAAAACAACTTCATCTAACAGGCATAACATACGGAAGATCACACACACACATAAAACCATGTTCCTACCGATGACACAAATCCTCCTTAACAGGAGAAACAACGGCCCGTCCTGTCTCCTTACGAATTTCTGTCTGGTCTTAAGGGCACACAGAGGAGTTATCATGAGCTCCATCAGAGAGCGCTTCTTCGGGGGTGAAAGATAGATTACTGTAAGTAGGGTGTGGAGGATGAATTCTGTGGAAGAATTAGACCCAGACACAGCGCAGGCAGAGCCAAATGATCTCCTCTCTGTTGATATTAATGGACCAGGCAGCAGGGACCACAAATAAATCAGATCAAACACTTAACACACTCTTACACACAGCATACTGACACAGAAACAGAGATGATACGCTCACTGATGTGGACAAATCTGATCACAGTGGGTCTCAGTATTAGGCAAATACAACTTCACATGTAACTTTTTTTCTTGTGCCACTATTTATTTAACAAAAATGAAGTCATAAAGAAAAAAAATGCTACAGTATGTTGTATAATGCTAAGTATTATTACCATTATTCAATAGCATGTAGCTCCACCTTTAGCAGCATTAACTTGAAGTAATTGGTTCCTGCATGATGTTATCATTCTCTCACATCTCTCACGTCTATTCTTCTTTGCAACATTCGGTTTATTGAGGTTTTTTGGCATTTGTTTATGCACAACTCGGTTAAGGTCCCATCGATTGGGTTGAGGACGTTGATTCACTCATTCATTTGAGATTCATTTGAGCTGAGATCCTTTCCCGACACATTTTCTCAAGCAGATAGTTCCAGCAATAATAGAAAATAATTGTTCACTCAGCAGTGGGTATGTTCCCAAATCCTTTAAAGTAGCAGTTAATAAACCGCTAATCAAGAAACCTGACCTTGACCCCTGTCAGCTTTCCAATTACAGGCTGATATCAAACCTCCCCTTTATCTCTAAGATTTTGGAAAAGATGGTATCACAGCAGCTATGTTCATATCTACATAGAAATAGCATAAACAAACTGTATCAGTCAGGATTTTGGCCTCATCACAACACAGAGACAGCACTTCTTAAAGTAGTAAATGACCTCTTATTGGCCTCTGATCACGGGTGCGTCACTATACTTGTGTTACTCGACCTCAGCACAGCTTTTGACACTATTGATCATAGTATTCTTCTTCACAGATTGGAGTTTGGTGTTCCACAGGGTTCAGTTTTAGGCCCACTGCTTTTTTCCCTGTACATGCTTCCTCTGGGCAACATAATTCGTAAGCATGGTATTAGTTTTCATTGTTATGCTGATGACACACAGTTATA
>JAQKPX010000015.1:4339938-4351002 GCA_030068255.1 Clarias angolensis | reverse complement strand
TCTTGAATAACAAAATACTTCTCGCCATGAATATAGCCATAGAAGCTGGCATGGCGCAAAGAAAAGAAAGAAAGAAAAGAAACACCTTGCTTGTTGTGTCTCCTCTTGTCATATCACAGGAACGTGTTTTTATAGACGGCACAGTGCTGACCTTCCTCTGAGACACTTTAGTTCAGCTGATTTTCCCAGCATGTTTTTCAACCTTGTTGTTTTTGGAGGTGTTGTACCACCACCTATTGGATATATCCCGAAAGTGCAGCTCTTGTCTGAGTCAGACCGCAAATTAACCATCGATGAACGTCTTATTTGCAGATGGGCCGATAAATGTGCATCACTATTTTTGAAATTTACATGCTCTAGTAAAATAGGCATTAGCTTAATCACATTAAATCAAACCATAAACTTGCCTTAAAGATAGCAAAATTTACTTTTTAGTCATATTCAGATGAGATTTTCCCTCTGCTGTTCTTCAGACACACATTTTTTTAAAGCTACAGTAAGTAAACCTAGGTTAGCGGTTAGTGACTATCCACAAGCTTAGTGTTTAGCATCTAACGTCTAACCTAGTTTTCTTCAGCTCTTAGTTTTACCTACTTCTTTTTCTTCTTCTTCTTTTTTGTGGTTTAACAGTGGTTGGAATCCAGTAGGTTACATTACCGCTGGCTGTAGTTCTCTTTCTCACTCATCTTCCCAGCCTCTTAAAACCAATTTTTCAGATCAGCCTTCCTTAAAACGTCTAATGCTTCCTCCCCCGATCTTGTCTCGACTTGTTCGCTGTCTTGAACTCTTCGTCTGAGTTATCTGGACCTTCCACACACTCTTCTATTACGTTAATTCACGTCATCGCCATTTTTGCATCCATGGTATTAATGTTGACAGGTGTCTCAGCTAGGTGAAAAAGTGAATTCCAAGATAGGCTCATATTATAATATTTTTCATAATACTTCATGCTTCTTAACTCCTGATCCATGCTTGTTTTTTGTTTTTTTGTAAATACGCATACACATTTATATTTTTATCAAAAAAACAACAACAAAAAAAACACATTTGTTAAATACAGTTTCATGACCTTTTATGTAGTGTCCGTAACTTTTTGGAATTGAAAACTTTCAATTATCTTAATCATCATTCAGATGAAACTTGGCCAATTTAATTTTCACATGAAAAAGTGTATTATTCTAAAATGCAAAATTGTTAAGATATTTCAACATGAATTTGACATGGTTACGGACACTACAGATTTTTAAGCCTTTACCAAAAAGCAATTTAAGCAGCAATTCTTACAGGTCATATGCTTCTAGATGCTCACACCAATTTTACTATCAATTTTAAATGAAATATGAGTAATTTGCATTTTAAATTATTATTGTTTGAAATGAGACAATATAATGCTGAAAAATGGCCATTTTTGGGGCACATGTAAAATCGTCCCTCGAAAAACGGCTAAAGTTAGCAACTTGACTTTTTTATAGAAGCAAGATCGTTCACTTCCATGTTGCATAAACTTCAGAAGTAGCTTCTTTGGCACACACATTTTCTGTATTATACATATAAAAAATAAAAACAGCACCTATACTGTGCTTTAGCCGCTAGCAATATAAACGCTACCTGTTTTATCTTTTATTTCGCTAAATATGGGGATGACGTGAATTAACGGTCATACATTTGTATTTTCCCCTTTATTTTTTTCTCAAGAAATGTGGGTGGGAAATTTTACATCATTTGAAAATAGTCTAAATTATTTGTTTAGTTCATCACACGGAATATAAAATACAATAAAGTCGTCTAACTCCCTCACTGTTCTGATTCTTCTAGAAAGTCACTTTTGCAAATGCAAACCATTAAAGCAACTTGTGTTGTATGTTGATTTCTTTTTTTATTGTTTAATCAGAGCAGGTAAAACTTCCAGCTTTTCAACTTTCTTAGTAACGACCAAAGCTAAATATATCCTTTTTATAATTTTTCCTCCTCTCTTTTTTCTTTCTTTTTTTTTTTTCCAGTGTCTGCCACAATGAAAGACTGTTTTGGGCCTGGGAGGAAGGGGTCAGAGTTCATGACTCTCAGAACCGCGTCGATCCCCAGAAGCTCTCAAAAGACCAAGTTCTGTCCTTCATCCGGAAACACAGTCACCAGTGGGAGAGCCGTGACGGAGTGTGAAGCCTCTCCCTATCAGCAGAGGGCGCTGTGGTGTGCAGAAGAGGACGTCGTAGTGAATTAAAAATGACTTTCATACTGTGCTCAATCTACACTGCAATTAAGTTGAACCTTAATTTATTTTACAGCCAGGACGCGTTCTATCTGTGAGGTATTTACACAGAATATGCGAGGAGCGTTCATGTCAAACTGGGACTTTAGATTTTACAGAAAGACAAGAATCAGTGCGAGTAAAATCTACCTTTATTTCTCCATATCATGCCCTGCTACACTTATCCCAGCATTTCATTAGTGTTTCACAGGGACGGCTGCAGCGTGCACCGAGCCGCTTCAGCCCGGTTCGTCATTCAACCTTTAAAAAAAAAAAAAAAAAACCGTTTGCATCATTCAAATAAGAGTCTCATCACCATACTGTGCTTGAAGTCAAATGGTTTTACGGTTTCATCACAAGTCCTGGTTTGACTCGAACATCCCTCATACACGCTCGAAGATGCTTAGGCTTCATAAAGCCGATAAACTAATACACCGCTCACTACCCAGTTATACAATGCATGGTGATATAGGACTCTACATTGCCTCTTCTGTGCGCAGCCTGTTGCCTTTGTCGCCTCCTTTGGGTTTTGTTTTGCTTCTAAATGTTGTTTGAATGAGGCAGGCATGTTTTATTTCTATGGCCTTCTTTTGAGCTTGAGAGTAACCTTGATAATAATGTAAAAAGATTACTTCCTGGAGTATTTTCTTCTTCTTCTTCTATTAAACAACATGGATGTCAGTGTCCTTGACTTGAGTGTCAGTCTGAATGAAATGACGCGGATGCCTTATTCATGCGACAGTTTTTGTTATTTTACCTAGGTCTATGTTCTGTCAAGTTCAGTAACTGGCTTCCTAAATCGGTTCTGCTTGGAACCCTTTCTGGAAAGTTCTTGTTCGGTTCCCACATTAAATCATTTGAAATTATTAAAAAAAAAATTTATAGTAATACTCGTGGCACCTACTGTGGGTTAATATTAGCATTAGGTTCAAAGTGTGTAACTCTTGTATATACCGAGTCCTTTTAAAGAACTATAAAAGGTTCCAGGTGGAACCCGGTAATAAACAGTTTACCTTTTAGAGAGGCTGAAAAAGCAGCTGTGTGTTATGTTTAGCTTGTTACAATTTCCTGTTAAATATGTCTGAGCATAATTTATAGCTAAGAGCATATTCGGAGCTACACGGTGTGACCCGAGTGTTAATCGCAACCTGGAGCAGCGAGTGATAAATAAAAAATGTTGTTCCTCTGATCCTTCGCACTCACTAAGGAAAAGGAGAGATTGCATGCAGTTTAATGAGACGTAAACATGCTTGTATCTCATGCAGCCCGCCGTATCAGATGTTACGCTGATTTTATTTATCTCTGATTATGAAATGTTAAAGCCTATATTTGGTATAAATATATCTTCAAAGCATAACCTTCTTGTTTTATTGGCAGATAATTTTAGTTATTTCTAGAACCAAATGTTTAAAATTAGCAAAATTATCCTCCAGTAAAATAAGAAAATTATGATATTTTAGGGTTTTTAAGCTGTAAAGTTTCTTGTTCTATTGCTATATTATTTTACTAATTTCAATCATTAATTTCTAGAAAGAAGCAAAATTATTGGCCAATAACAGTATGAAACAAATTAAACAAATTTAATTGTCTGATTAATGATCATAAATTTGTTTCATTGTAATAATGTAATAAGAAATATATAACATTTACTAGATTGAGGTTACAGCAGATCTTCGGTATACAAATTTTATCTGTTCAGGAGGCGAGTTCTTAAGGTGAAATTTCATATTGTGAAACACATTTTCCCATAGGAAATAATGTAAATGCAGATAATCCGTTCCAGTAATCAAAAAATATTACCAATGTCCAACACTATCATCATATTTTTGCATATAACGTTTCGAAAAGACAAATAAAATCAAATATGAAATAAATAGACATTAAACCTCGCTTAACCTTAATTTATGAAGAAATTATAAATTTCTGCTTTAAAAAACAAACTAAAAGTGGCTCCATTTTCTTCTTGCTACCGTCCTTGCTACCATTCTTGGGACGCATGGCGCTGTGTCTTTTTAAACCGTTCCTGGACATACGCGCAACTTAGGCTAACCGCTCGGCTCAGGTCAGTCTTGTATGTTGAAAATTCTTCGTATGCTGTGTGAAATTTATTGCAAAATTTCAGTTCTTAAAGTAAAATTTTGTGAGCTGGGACGTTTGTATGATAATTAATCGGATACTATATGCTTTGTTAGCAAGAATTGACTCTGTAGGAAAAATGTAAGATGTGCTCCAGATACCGAGCATGTCTTTGGTAAGGATGATGATCTTGGTCCTAAAATGCATATAGTGTACCAATTTCTTTTTTTTAAAAATCCAAATCTGTACTGTATGTGCTCTTTGTAAGGCTTCCAAACACTGCTTGTGTTAAACACATCTCCGGTGCACCTCGCTGTTCTCCATGCTGGCTGCATTGACATGTCAAGGACAAGAGGACGTTGGCAGTCTTTTGTATTCAGGTGTAATGAGTCTTCCAATTCCTTTCTTCGCCCCCTCATCCTTTCCCTGCTATGTGTGACGGGAAAGTGAAAGAGTGTCTCATCCTCAGGACGATTAAAGGCGCCTGGAGAAAGCGCTCACTTAGCCTTATAGTGGCTTTATCACCTCGGAACCCTAAAGACACTGAACCATGTGGAAAAGGCATCCAGCGAGCGTAATTGCATGTCTTACACCTTTTCCCCCCCGTCCGTTTTCTCACTGCTTCCTCTGAGAATTTCAATTTCTGCCTGTTTTAGGAGGCAGCAGGAGCGCGTTGGAAAGTGTAGCCCTTACAATGGGAAAAATGACACAAACTTCTTCACAAGAGTCGTGATGTCAGGGGTCAGGAGTAGCTCAGTGGTTAAGACATTGGGTTCGGAAGGTCCTGCTCGGATGTATATAATGAGATAAAAATGTAAGTCACTCTGGATAAGGGCATCTGCCAAATGGTAAAATGTAAATGATGTGATTCATGGGAAATATCTATGTTTTTATACACAGTACAGACTCACTCACTCATCGTCTATACTGAACTGCTTTATCCTGTATTCAGAATTGCGGGGGAACTGGAGTCTAGTTGGTATCTCTGTAGTCCAACTAGATACTGAGGTTAATGGTAACCCATGAGGTCATGGAAGGACCTCCAGTCAACATTTTCATACACATAACAGGCAATTTAGGAATGGCAGTTGGCATAATATGCAGGTCTTTAGACTGTGGGAGGAAACCGGAGTACCAGGAGTAAACCCAGCAAGCATGGGGAGAACATAAATAAAAAACTCTATATACTGTACACAGACCCCGAGGTGGGAAATGAACCCGGACCCAGAAGGTGCAGGGCTGCAGTGCTAACCACTAAGCCCCCATGCTGCCTTTAAAGCACTTGTACTTTTACTTGAGTGTTGTGTTTGTGTTCTTCTGCTTCAGAACCTCTGAGCAGTAAAAGGCTGTAGGGGCACTAAGTGAGTGTGGATGTGAACCTAACTGGACATTTCTTGTTGAAAAATTAAAAACTCACTGGAATTTTTGGAACTGGAGAAATCCAGATGGGAAAATTATTTGCATCCTACCAAAACTTAATCAAGACTTAATCAATGTAATCGCTGGAAACATTTTTATCCCAGCGCTCTTCACTAATGCAGCTGAAATGCATTCGATCTGTCGTTCGATGATGATCCCAATGATCTGAACATCTGTGGCTGGGAGTCAGAGAGAGTCAAAATCAGCCACGTTCTCTGGCGGGCAGGGACATTTTGTTGTCTCTTGTAGTAATCACAGCAACACTAGCCAATCTGGAGAATGTGTCTAGCCAAGAAGAGAGGAGATAGATCATGAGTTAACACAGCTTAGTGACGGAGCATGAGGGGTAGTTCGGAAATATGCAGCTGGCTTCGTGTAACTTTTTCTACTTCTTCAGGAACACACTCCTGAACCTTGTGGAAACGCCTTCCCAGAAGAGTTGAAGCTGTTATAGTTGAAAAGGGGGTGTGGCCAACATCATATTAAAGCCTGTGGATTAAGACTTGAATGTTACTCAAATTTATATGCATGTGTGCAGGCAGACGAGCAAATATTTTGGGCAATATAGTCTATGTATAAGCCTATTTATGATCATATTTATACTAATCTTTAAAGCATAATTTTCTTGTTTTATTGGCAGATAATTTGACTTATTTCTAGGAAAAAATATAATTAGCAAAATCATCTGCCAGTAAAATAAATTTAGTGAAGTATGTCTAGAAATAACCTAAATAATCATATCTGATTTGCTCTAATTTCATAATAATCCATTTTGACACTTAGCCTGTTGTTGTTGTTGTTTGTTTCGGCTGCTCCTGTTAAACGGTCGCCACAGCAGAGCACTTTATCTGCACATTGCACATCAGCACTTGGCACTGGTTTTCCTCTGGATGCCCTTCCTGACTCAAGCGTCCTATTTTTATCTGAGCTTGGGACTGGCACTAAGGCGGCTCTGCCTCCAGTGTCTGGGTTTGGGGTACTGGCTGAGAGTCAAACCCTTCTGCATGGCAGGGAAAAACTTACCCCTAAGCCACCAGTGCCCTTTTTACAGTAAAGCTGCAATGTAATACTATAATACACAAATGCACTATTTTTTATATTTATATTTATATCATAGTTTTAGTAAAATTACAAGTAGACCAAAATGCGAAACTTTTATGTTATTATTGAGTTTAATGAGTGAGTAATGTGTCTGGGCTTGAAACTTATTCTCATCTTATACTCACTCATAGTCTTTATACAGCGCTTTATCCTGTATACAGGGCCTCGGGGGGCCTGGAGCCTATCCCAGGAGACTTGGGGCACGACCTAGAATACATCCTGGATCGGGTGCCAATCCATTGCAGGGCACACACTAACACAACGGGCAATTTGGGAACGGCAGGTAGTCTAACCTGCATGTCTTTGGACTGTGGGAGGAAACCGGAGCACCCGGGGGAAACCCACCAAGCACGGGGAGAACATACAAACTCCATGCACACAAGTCTGAGATGGGAATTGAACCCGGACCCTGGAGGTTCAAGGCCACAGTGCTGCCAGGATATATACAGTAGAACCAAAAATATTTATTCAACTCATACTTCAGAACATCCTTCTGAATTAAAACATAAATTCTGATAAAAAGATTTGTTTCAAATATAAAGTGCATTATAAATAAAATGTATTATTATTATTATTATTATTATAATGAAAAAAATTATGTAATTAAATATTTGTATAACGATACAAGTGCTATTAGTGGTTAGAACTGATGCCTTGCACCTCCAGGGTCCGGGTTCAATTCCCGCCTAGAGATAATGTGCATGGAGTTTTAATGTTCTCCTCGTGCTTGATTGGTTTCCTCTGTGTACTCCGGTTTCCTCCCGTTATGCTAACTGCCGTTCCCGAATTGCCCGTAGAATGACTGTGTGTAAGTATGTGTGCACGCTGCGATGGATTGGCACCCTGCCCAGGGTCTAACCCACCTCGTCCCCTAAGTCTCCTGGGAGAGGCTCCAGGCCCTACGCGACCCTGCATACGAGATAAAGTGGTATAGACGATGAGTGACCGAGAGTGAGAGTAATTGTACGTCCAGTGACAGCTACTGTATAATAAAAGATAGTAAGTAAGTTCTTACCAGTTTAAACTGCCAGGCATGAAGTAGCATGAATGCACTTGATTCTGGAGCTTTATCTCTCCTAGGGTTGGAAGTATGAGTTGATCAATATGAGAAGCATGAACGGTTAGGGATTGTGGTTGGAAGATAAGTCTTTTAGAGCTCCCTGTTCTCACTTTGTCTCTATTCCTCCACTGACCACTGAGTGCTGTGGATATAAGAAGCTTTATAGAAGAAGAACTCTCAAAAAACAAGATTAGAAAAGGACCAGGAGACATTCTGGCTTCAGTTTCCAGTTTTTGGCTGCCAGGAGTGAAATCCAGTGTTTTCTTTTTTGTTTAGTTTTTCTTGCTGTTATAGCTTATCCTCTTCAACATGTTTTGTGTTCTGAGATGGTTTTCTGCTCACCGTGGTTATAAAGAGTCGACAAAAACACAGGTTTGGTGCTGATTTTGGTGCTGATTTTGGTGCTGATTTTGGTGCTGATTTAATAGAGAAAATCTGTGTGGCCAAAGAAGCTACTTCTGACGTTTATGCATCATGGAAGTGACCAATCTTGCTTCTCTAAACATTTTAAGTTGCTAACTTCAGCCTTTTTGAAGAGATGATTTTATACAGTATGTGCCCCCAAAATGGCCATTTTTCAGTGTTTTACTGTCTCGCCTTAAACAATAATCACTTAAAATGCAAATTATTCATATTTCATTACGAGTATTGATACTAAAATTCGTGTAAGCTTCTAGAAGAATATGACTATGTTTATTGGTAAAAGGTTTAAAAAGGAAAAAAATCTGTAGTGTCCGTAACCATGTCAATTTCATGTTGACATCTTAACAATTTGGCATTTTAGAATAAAATAGTGTTTTCAGGTTGATGTCTTTTCTATGTGAAATCTAATCTAGTCTTTTCTAAGTTTCATCTGAATGACAGTTAAGATCGTTGAAAGATTTGAATTCAAAAAAGTAACAGACGCTACGGACATCAAAGGGCATGAAATTCTATTTAGGAAATGTGTTTCTTTTTATCTGATAAAAATATACGTGTATGCATATTTGCAAAAAAAACAAAGCATGGATCGAGAAACAAGAAGCCTTAAGTGTTATGAAAATGTTGTTATATGATACTATCTGAAAATTCACTTTATCACCTACTAGTGTGAGACACTTTTTAGCACTGATACCATGTTTTGGCCGAGTGGTTATTTGAGTTACTGTAACCTTCCTGTGAGCTTTATTCTTCTATTACTTCAGTCATCTACAAAATGCTCTCTGAGATCAGTGTTTTCTGAAACCAGCTCGTCTGGCACTCACAGCCGGGCCTTGATCAAAAATCACTGATATCACGTTTCCCCCTATTTTGATGTTTGACTGATTAGTTATTTTTATGATGCATGGAAATGTATATATTGCTACTTTTATTTCCTAAATCCCAAACAAATCTTTCTCCACCACTAAAATAATATCTGATCAGCACTGGAGCCTGATGGACAGAGTAGACAGTTGTGCATGGCAACATCTGGGCTGCAATCAGTGTCTCTGCACTCCCCACTTATAGACGGGTGACTAATTAAAGCCTAATAAAAACCTAAATAAATGAGTGGATAACGAATACAGATGCTTCGAGACAGGTGTTCTGCATGATAAAATTAAGCATTTAATCTCCTACAAGGCTGTGCATGTACTGAAATGTAAAAAATGTTTTTTAATATACTGAGACATCACCAGACAACCTTGATTTTAAATAAAGATGGCAAGAGAGAAAGAGCTGAGAGAATTTCAAAGAGGGTTCGGTGTTGAGTCATCTGGATTTAGATAAACAGGAAAGACGTCAGAAAACAAGGACGTAAATTTACTCTGAAAGGACATTTTCAGTGTCTGGGAAAACAGAAAAGCAGCTGTTGTACAGGAGACTGAATGTTAATGCAGGACGGGAACAGACGATTCCTCCATCACATACTACATACATCGCCCATGCCAGTGTAAGAGGGCATGGCTGTACTCGCTCCTTTAGAGCAACGTGTCACTGCAGAATGGTGCACCAATCGAGCACCAATGGGAGTTTTTGGAAAGGATGTGTTACAGAGCTCTCTGCTCTCTCAACCCGCTCAGTATCAAAACTCCACCACCATACAGGATTTATGAGAAGGATCAGTAAGGGTGTCAGAGCAGCTTGTGGTGGCGCAGCACCTTAATACACTTTATATTGTCTTTCCCTTTAATTTGTCTCCTGTCTGTGCCCAAGTGTACCCAATATACTGTAGCTGGCTTTGCCTGGTCACAAGTGCTCTTAAAGTCACTCCAGGTGGATAGATTGATTCAGAAATACAATCCGTTTATTTATTCAAACATTAAGTTTGTATATTTGAATGCTTAATAAAATACATACAAATATGAACGTCTAGTCTCAATGAAATGCTTATTGTTCTGTGATGACATTCCTATATCAAAATGTTAAATAACAGTTATAATATATAATAATCGGGGTACCAATCCATCGCAGGGCACGCACAAGCACATGCAGTACACTCACACACTGATGGGAATTTGGAAATGCCAATTAGCCTACACCAAATGGTTTTGGACTGTGGGAGGAACCGCATTACCCGGAGGAAACCAACAAAGCATGCGAAGAATGTGCAAACTCCTCACACAGACCCGGAGTGGGAATCGAACCCTGTGGAGCTGCAAGGAGGCAATTAATAGTTTTTAGAAGTAGTAGTAGTATGTTTCTACTCTCCCATCAATGGAAGAAGATGCTGCTGCTGCTGCTGATTTTGAAGGTAAGGATACTAATAATGATAAGGAAGATACTGATGATGATGATGATGGTACAGCTGATAATTATGATCAGAAAGATCCTGATGTTGTTGTTGATGTTGGTGATACAAATTTGAAAAGTGAAGCTACTGATTTTGATGTTGATGATGATGATGAGGAGGAGGAAGATACAGATGTTGATGTTATGGATGATGATGATGATTATGTTTATGATCATGAGGAAGTTAATTATGTTCATGATGTTGATGTAGATAAAGGTGCTGCAGATCATGATGATGATGAGGAGGAGGAGGAGGAGGAGGAGGAGGAAGATACTGATGATGATGATGATGATGATACTGATGATGATGGTGATGATAATTATGTTGATGATGATGATGATGTGGAGGAGGAAGATACTGATGATGATGGTGGTGATGATAATTATTTTGATGATGATGAAGATACTGATG
>JAQKPX010000015.1:4273152-4289547 GCA_030068255.1 Clarias angolensis | reverse complement strand
CCCCCTGTCACTAGGGGGCTCCCATATTAAGGCTACTACTACAAGTCAGGGAGGGTTGAAGACTATAACATGTTTCCTTTGAACCGAACCATGTGACGCCAGCCGACCACACTTTTCAAATTGCTCGGTCTCGCCCACTCGGAAACCCCAACAGTTCCAACTTTTAACATTACAAAGTTTCCAGGTCTTTTAGATGAAACAAGAGAAAAGTCTTTATTTTGTCATTTTCATGCCGAGACAAACTAAATAAGCAAAGTGTATTTGCTTTTCCTATCAATCCATCTAGGAACGTCTGTAGTCCAACTAGGAACTGTGGACGCCGATGGTGAACATTGTATTTGTTCCCATTTTTGAACCTACGGTCAACATTCACACACACACACACACACACACACACACAGTCTAATCTGCATGTTTTTGGACTGTGGGAGGAAAACCAGAGTCCCTGGTGGACACCCATGGGGATTAATTGCAATCTTCACGCATACAGTCCCGAAGCGGGAATTGAACTCAGACCGTGGAGGTGCAGGGCAACAATGCTAACCACTAACCCGTCGGGCCACTGTATTTGCGTTTATGCCTGAATAAACCGATTAAACAAAGTGACCTTAAAGAACAACACAACAAGACAATGTAATATCTAAATGATTTTTAAGTAGAAGTTATGCAGTGCGATAAGGGCCCGTTTACTGTACATCACATCTAATAACTGTGTCTCCTTCCTTCCCATAAGGCGTGGTGTGGCGTTATCGTATTCCTAATTTAAAGTGAGCTGGGTGCGAATTGACTTGCCATGCAGACCGGAATCCGAACTTTGAGAAACTCTGATATATTGTGTACCTTTCGTAAATAATAATTAGTTAAACATTATAAAAAATAAAATCATATAAATGTATTGATGTACAGTATATTTATTTTTAAATGTATACATCTGATACAAATACAGACAAATAATGCTTTTAAGATCATTTATTTTATTTACAGCCTAAATCAAAAGTAGTTCATGATCGAATTATACTTTTGCCAGCCAGCTTGCTTTAGATGCAGTGATTTTAACAAGCTGGCCAATGCCATAGCAACTTCATAACATTGATTTTTATTTTTATTTATTTATTTGAGCTACAGTGAGAGTGTAAGAACATTGAGATCCCAGAGCATTGGGAAACAGAACAGCATGTAAATTACAGCTCTGTGTTCCTTTCCTAAAGCACGTGCGAGAAAACATCGCAACGGTTCGAGTCGTACAGTATCAGCGCCTTTTGGTCTTTTAACCTTTTAAAGTGATGTTAATTGAATTCTCATTTTAAGAAGGTCGTACTCTTACAAATGGAATCAGTTCGAGGCAAAACACAGCATATACTAAGCAGTTGAGAGAATATGAGAGATATGAGAGATACATCTACTTACAGTATGTCCTGTTTTATTAATTTTTTTCTTGTGCATTCTTGAAAGCTGTAATTAGGAATTTATAAAAAGGATGAACATCTGTGATTAGTGTGCCAGGAAGAGACACTTGAGATTCACTAATGTAAGTAGCTCAAGCTGTTTCGACCACATTCAGATTCATGTCACTGTTTTCAGTGTGCACATTAACAATGTATTAGTTATACCTTCTATGCACCTGTTAGCCATTTCATCAGATATATCTATCATACAGGGACACCGTAGGACCACCATTAACCAGATGTTAGTCAGTGATGCTGGGGCGGGGCAGGATGAAAAATAGCAACAGATGTGCTGCAGTCAATAATTGAATGCCTACGTGACTTATGACAGGTGCTTTTAGTAAAATGTCCAGTGAACTTTTTACTCACTCATTTCGGGGGGCCTGGAGCCTATCACAGGAGACTTAGGGTAGATTGACACCCTGGATGGGGGCACACATACATACAGACACTCACACACTACGGGCAATGTGGGAACACCAATTAGCCTGCATATGCGATTAATCTGCATATTTTTGGACTGTGGGAGGAAACCGGAGAACCCGGAGAAAACCCACCAAGCACAGGGAGAACATGCAAACTCTATGTACACTGAGCTGGGAATCGAACCCGGACCCTGGAGGTGGAAGGCGACAGTAATATTCACTAAGCTTTAGTAAAAGAATAGAGGGGGCTTGTAGAACCTTAAGGGGAACATTTTATATTGTGTCTTTCCAACTTGTGCTCGTTCATACTCTATTTGAGTAAAAACGCATCTTATAGTGTTAGTTGTGCAATAGTGATTTCAGAAAGTCCCTTTCACACACACAAGAATTAGTGCTTATTTATTCAAATTCTATGGCAAATCGAAGCTTTTGTTCATCACACACAGAACTGTACACATTAAGACGTGCAGTGAAATGCTGTCAGAGATCAGTAAATAAAATAATATCTAATGTTTAATTGACTTTTAAATAAAATGACACAGAATTACACAAAAACTAGAATAGAAATGAATAAACTAATAAAAAATTAAGAGAAAAAAAGGAAGCACGAATAAAATGTACATAAGAAAAATAGAAATATAATGAATTTTACTATAGTCTTGAGGCACCCCTTATTTCTTCATATTAAACGAATAAATATAATTTAATTTAAGTTAATTATGTAGATTCAATTCAAGAAACAAGAACAGATGTTTTACTGCGATAAGCTGCAAAGTGCCTGAAGATTCAATTTAAATATTGGTTGTTTCATGTACCAACCTCAGCAGCAGCCTCATTCCCCCTCTCATCTGCTCCGACCACTCAGCATTCAGCATCACCAGTATACTAATCACCGGCCTGATCATCTGTCATCATCTGTACCTGTTAAGGTTCATGCCTTAATTTAGGTGTGTTTTATGCTTGAATGATTCATAGGTCACTGTGTGGCTTAACAAACACAAAAACATGTTCATCAAGACTACATAAAAAAAAGAAACAAGACAGTCTGGCTTCTTGTAAGCAAAATAGGAAGAAATGGGGCTCAATACTTTTGAACAGTCCTGTATATTATAGACAGATGGAGAAAGATGGTTCGCAGCAACTTTATGCTTCATTGAAAAACAATATAATTTCTCTCAAAACGGCAGAAATGGATTTATCTCATTTTGCTATGTAACCATTCATATTTAAAACAGTTATTATTATAGTTGTCGTTTTTTTTTTTTTTTTTTGTATGTGCAAATAGATGGAAGCAGTGCAAGTAGATTATGGGTGTGGAACATCGAGCTGAGGTGATTGTGATTGAAATTGACATTCAGAACCTCTAATCAACATAATCTTGCCCAGGTCAATTACTATTATTGATATTTTTATTATTTATTTATTTATTTTTATTCTGTTAATACTATCCTCACTGTGTGTATTCATGTACTGTCCCCTTAAAACCATAGTACCACGTAGTCACAACATGGAAGAGACGTCTTTCATTGGAGAATAATATCCCTGCTTTAAAAGTTTATCATATTTCAGTGAGCTACAGTATGAGGGCCAAAAACAAAACCAAAGTCCAAAATTCATTAAAAATCATTCATTCATTCATTAATCCTAATCGAAGTAAAATGTTAAATTAATCGTGATGCCAAAGTGTTATCCATGTTCAGGGCCTGACTGGGCCTCTCCTCATTCTTGTGATGTGTTGGCCTTCAGGGAGCGGAAACGCTTCCGTGATCACAGCAGGGCTTGGAGATGAGCCAGTGAGTCAGAACCTACAGAGCCATTTCCAAAAACATTTTTTGTGTAGCACACAGACATCTGACCCTCCGACCTTGTGGTAATGGAATTGACGAAAGTTTCTGTTGGAACAGTGAATTGAAACCAGAAAATAATCAAAATGCACGTGTTGTTGTTATTATTTTTTTATTATTATTATTATTATTGTTGTTGTTGTTGTTATTCTTATCGGTGCTGCGCTAAATGTTTCTGGACCATATACTGTATAAAAGTAGTGTGTATACATTTGGATGATTCTGTATATATATTATAACTTAGTATATATTAATATTAATAATAATAATAATAATAACACATTGATGATTCTGAGAGGGATCCTCAAAAACCTTAAAAACAAAACAACTCAGTTTTAATAATCGAGTAAATGCAGTTACATTTAATGTCGTGAAATATCCACGAATTTGGTCAGTTCCTGTTTTCACTTATTTTCTAGCCATTGTCATTCTGTTATTCCTTCACTAGCTTCTTTTTCCCCCTCTCTCTTGAAGTGAATAAGACAGACCAAAAAAACAAAAACAAAAAACTGCATGTCCTGTCTCCTACTGATCTGTTTCCCTCCGAAAATGATAAATAAGTTCCTCCTTACAGAAAACTTCACCCGATGTGCTCTTAGACTTTTCTTTTTCTCATCATCATCATTCGGGATAGATTCCGCGCCGGGTTCACCGTACACGTCCCTGTCAGTGAGCTGTTACTATAGAAACAGTAACGTATTAGAATGAGGGCAGTAATACAGTAGAAGAGTGTGATTGGAATTACAACTGACACAACTGTCAGAGTCGCTGATCTAGAAAATGAATCAGTGAACCTCCTGACTAATCAGATTTGAGGATTCAGCGCTGCTGTGTACAGTATTATCATTTTGCATGTATTAGAATGTTAGCGTCGTCTGAACGCGAGACATTATCCAACTTCGACTTTTTATTTCACGTTAAGACGACGCTCGTGATGTGGCGTCGGTAGGATGTCCCGTAACTCCTCGTGACTTGAAAACAAATTGCATTAGTACTGTACAGTATACTCCATCTCCTGTACAGGAGACCAGCTCTGGTCAGTTATATAATCAGCACGCACAGCAATGAGGAAGCTGTAACTGCCTGCCTCTCCTCGACCCCTGCAACACCTTAGACATGTGCTTGTGCTCGCTCTTCTCAGTCCAAATTACAGTTAATGTGTTCGACAATGTACTGTAGTGCTACTGTAGAACAATCCACTAATAGCTGAGTATTTTATTATAATGCTAGTCTTTTTTATATTTTTTATAATTTGTTGCTTTGGCTATTAAACTGCGATTTAAGTCATAATTGTTTAATTAGTCTTGACCTTAAATATAATGTTTAAATGTAAAACAGTAATAAAAAGATTTTATTCATTGAAATAATAGGCTCGAGATGGAATAATGTGCTTGACATTTAAATGCCTGTCCATTTAAAGGCCAGTTCAATGCAGGGTGAGTGGGTTGGTGTAGACACTTATGGTAGTGGCTAATGATTAGTGTAATGTGTAGCAAACTGGACTTTTTCTTGTTACTGGAGTTAAATACAGTGTACTCTTTACTCTAAATTTACTCTAATCTATCTATCTATCTATCTATCTATCTATCTATCGATCTATCTTGCCATTTGGACTCTGTTCTCCACCACATTAAATTTGATCAGTCAAGACATTCAGCTTTAATTCAAGGGGTTTGACAAAATTGTGACATTAATCATTCAGGAATTATACCCATTTTCATACACACACACACACACACACACACCCTATGTTGGAGGCTCATAAATAATGGAACAAACGAACATAATTCCAGACATAAGGATTGTCTTCAATAATTGGATGAAAATCCTTTCCAGTCAATAAATATCTAAGGTCTGCAACCAATGAACATGACCAAGTGTTGAGTTTCCTTGTACAGGATCTTTTGCCAGGTCTTTACTGCAGCTGCCTTCAACTTAGTGATGGGAAGTTTGAATCATTTTAGTGACTCGGTTCTTTGAATCTCGTTCATCAAAATGAACGAATCTTTTAGTTCATTTTGTTCTTTTCATTAGAAATAAAATAAAATGTTACATTTTCAATAAACAGACCCCCAACCGATCTGCATACACAAATTTTGGCTATAGTTCCGGTAATGAAAATCTTACAATGCAGCTAAGGACATATTATAATAAATAGAATGAGTAGCTCACCTCTCATATCTTCTAGTCTGAGTCGTTCGTTCTGTTGAATCTATTGCACTATACGTATAGCGTCTATGGGAGTCACGTGACAAAAGAACGAACGATTCGGACCAAAAGACTCGAAGGTAACTACACATTTCTGTTTCTTGTATTTAACCTACGGAGGAGTAGCGATGCTTTGCGCATGCGCGCCCAGTAGAAAATGAACGAATCACTCTCTGAGACTACTCGTTCTTCTGAGTCATGTTGAAGACTCGTTCAAAAAGAACGAAACGTTCATGAACGACCCATCACTACCTCAGCTGCTGCTTGTTTGTGGGGTTTTCCAGCCTCAGTATTGTCTACAGTAAGTGAAGACAACACATGGTCTATTGGGTTGAGATCAGGCCAGTGAAGAATAAGCCATTTATTTGTTTTAGGAAACTCTTGGGTAGCTTTCACTGCATATTTTAAGTCATTATCCATTATACAGTAAATGAAGTGGCATTGTATCAGTTTTTCAGTATTTGTCTGTATCTGAGCAGAGAGAATAGCCCTATACACTTCAGAATTAGACCTGTTACTTTCATCAGCAGTCAGATCATCATGTATAAACACCAGTGACCTGGTTTCCTTGGCAGTCAGGCACACTTGTCCCAAAACACTGCCTCTACCATGTTTGACAGATGATGTGGTGTGTTTTTGGATCTCCTTTTTCTCTCCATACTTTTCTCTTCATATCACTCTGGTACATGTTAAAGAATCTGGCAAAGTTTTGTGGCAATGTCTTATCTGGCTACGTGGCTTACAACGTATTGTGAAGCATAACTTCATAAAGCTGTTTCTTCACTGTTGACATTGGCATTGACATGCCTACCTCCTCAAGAGTGTTATTGACTTAGTTAAATATTGTGAAAGGGTTCTTCTTCACCAGAGACAGAATTCTGCGACCATCCACAGAGTAGGAATGGAGGCACATGAAACAATGCACCCATCATTCATAATGGCCACTGTATAAGCCTCAAGAGAAAAAGTTATGGGGTTGATTAACTTCAGGTCAGGACTATGAAGTTCTTTATATGTGTCAATAAAATGAAGTCAGCTGACTACCTGATTGTACTGAATGATCAGGCTATCACATCGTTGGGGTCTTTCTTCCCTGATGGCATGGCCATATTCCAGAAATCCAACTTTGACAGAGTGAAGCTTTGAGGAATCATTTTACACATGATTTGGTAACCACATTGCACACCGTAATTACAGCTGGTTGAAATACAGTATTGTGCAAAAGCCTCTTTGGTGTAAATTTTGGTAGGTTTTACTGAGTGTGCTGGAGAATGTAAGTTCTGGTAACATTGTCACACTTGCTAGTTTCTATTTTCATAAAGTTTCTGCTTTCTTTATAGGCATGCATAATCTGCTGTAATGTTTATTAATATATTTATTCATTTTTAAGGTATGTTTGAAAATAGTAAATGATTTTGTCCAAAGCAATGCAGTAATGATAAACATATACAGTATAACAAAATTTGTGCTAAAGATAATACAGTATAGACTTTTGCACTGTATTGTGTGTATATATATATATATACAGAGAGAGAGAGAGAGAGAGAGAGAGAGAGAGAAACAGAGATCTCTACTATACTATATCTACCTTCCAATCTTAAGGGCCACTGATCGATCCTTAAAGCTTTATTCTAAAAGCTAATCTCAGCAGCACCCAAAAATACACCTTGGTGTCCCCATTTCTGAGCGATTTTTTACTGCATTTTTAAAAAATCTTTCCTAAAATGCTAGACTCAAAACCTTCATGTTAATTGCTAGTTCAGTAAAACATTTTGTCCTGTGAGCATGCTGTCTCTAATCACTTGCTTGGCTGCCTTGGCTTAGCGCATTCATCCTACCTGCATATTGGTGTCACACACTGGCCCCAGGAGGAGGCAGATGAGGGAAGGGGCGGGGGGTCTGTCAGTCTGAGGGATGCCTTTCAAAATCATAATCATATTTGACACCATAGAGCCTTGAGCTGGATTTCTGCCCTGTTATTGAGCCGTGCCTGCCGTGTATGAATGTGTATACAGTATATGTCTGTGTGTAATATGTTGCTGCAATTTTCCTGTACAGTGTAGCTTAATATAGCACAAAGATAAATAGATAGGGATTAAAGAGTCAGGTACATAACGTGTCATGTGACTGCAGTTTACAGCCATATCCCTAGATTAAGTGTAATTATTAGTACTATGCCAAAAGTCAGTTATCCATATTTTGAAACCATTTATGTTTATGGTTTATGGTTTCCTAGCCAGGCTCTTGTTTTTCTTCTCCATTGCATTTTGTCTTCTCTGCTCTGTCATTAAGAACTTTCTATAAAATCTACATCTTGACCTCTGAAACTAGAGACTCCTTCCATAATTTTTTCTTACAGAAAATATCACATTAATTTAAAAATAGAAATTATAATACTGTATATAGAATGAGCACAAGAGCTACTGATACTACTTTTTTTGTATCATTGTATATGAAATCCTGAAGATTTTATGAGATTTTGAGGATAAAATATAAACAACAGTAAATAGCCATATTAAAATGTCTTAGTCTCACATATTTTCAATTCAGTTCAATTCAAGTTTATTTATATAGCGCTTTTAACAATGGTCATTGTCTCAAAGCAGCGTCACAAAAATGAAAGAAAATTTACAAAAAATGAAAAAAAAAATTTTAGAAAAGAAAAAAATTTAGAAAAAATTTTCCTAGATGTGTAACTGTGATAAGTTAATAAAATGCATTAGAATTATCAACTGAATAATAATTTGGGATTTTAGCGATTCTTTTATTCACGCACCCTGTGACGGTGCATCATAGTGTTCTGTAATCTATGGAGTGAATCCACTCAGTTCGCTCCTTTACAAAGCACTGACACTGGAGACTCATTTTAAAATTGCTACATGAACATGAACAGTGTGGCAGCATTTTCTGACTTGTACCTCTTTTGGAAAATTACTATTCTCTGACACACTGCTACAGTATATAGCCTTATTTTAGAAGCTTTAAACGTCCATGTTTTGACTGAAGCATGATACAGTATGTATGTGCCAGATTTTTCTGCTGTATTTAAAAATATAAATGTGTTCAAAGGGTTTTTGGAGAATGTTTAAGCCAAGGAAATGACTTTTACACCCTGTTACTGCCATTGCAGTCAATCCAATAGGGAAAGAATGGCATGTACTGTATGTGTCAACTAATGTCCACTATAGATTCTATAAAATAGGACATTATGTGATTTGGATGTAACACATTGTTATATACAGTACCTATGTGGGATACATTCTTACAAAACAGGAAATATGCAAGAGTGATTTTTGTACAAAGGACATGAGATCGATGTGCTGTGTGTGGGAAGCTGTTGGTTATACGGTGTATACTGTAGCTGTACTATGATAGGGAGGTGTCGTCAGGTCAAGTAGGCTTTTATCGTCATTTCAGCCATATACAGTTCAGTAGACAGTGAAACGAAACAGTGTTCCTCCAGGACCAAGGTAGTGGGATAGTCGTCAGGAAGTGAAACTGAAACCTGCTGATGAAACCGAACATTTTGTATTCCTTGTAATGTTTCTCATGATTTTCAACAATCTTTATAATTAAAAGGTTTTGTGTGCAACAAAACCCCACACTTTTTTCCTTGATTTAATTAATGCCACTACTTTCTGATTGACTCACTACAAAATCACAATCGAAGCATGAGCTTGCTGTACTTTTAACAAAACTCAACCAACAGTATTGTTGATACTAAACTGCATACTTACTGTAACTACACACAGACACAACTGCAGGCTGATTTACCTATTGTGATGCATCCTAAACTGTAGGACATGGAGTTATAGCTTGTTGAAAAATCACACTGATATAACCAAAACAATTTTGACCTTTTTTTTTTTTTTCATAAAAACCTTTGCCATTTTTTTTGTGCATTACTTTTGCAATATTTATAGTGCTCAGGATTGTGCAGTATAGAGTGACATATCCTTAGTTTTAGCACAACCTAGGCAATATGATGAATCTAATTTTATTTATATTTAAACCCACCATGCAAACATAACTGAGAAAATGTTTAACAGATGGGCAAAGAAATAGCATATATATATGATCATCTGTTTTTTTTTAATGATTCTTTGTTGTTGTTTCCATGAGCAAAACATAATAATATTCATTCCCATATTCCAGTAGCAGTAAAATATATACATTTAATGATAACTTTAATTCTACCCGACATATCTGAAAACCTGAATGCACAGTTTGTTGTCTGAAGCCTTCGCCGTCGACACACACACACACCGGCAGGATTTCTGTATAAGCATCTGTTTTTTTCCTCTTATAAATCGGTCATTGACTGAGGTTTTAGGGGTTACTCTTGTGACTCAAAGGAAAAATGCACAAAATATTATATCAGTTTTCCTTACTCACTGCTTCATTTGAAAAAGCTTGTTTTTCTCGAAACCTCAACAATGGATTTATCTCATTTTGCTGTCAAACTGTTCACATACTGTATTAGAACAAGTACCTTAAACCTGTGATGTTCAGATTTGGTCTCATCTGAGTATATTTTAATTAACCCACTGTATCTTCTACCTCATTTTGCTTTATTTATCTCCACCGAGCCACCACTTCTTATTCAACACCTTTCTTTTTTTCCTCATGGCCTCCTTTTTTTCCTTTTTTTTCTCTTCACCGCTCAACCCCCACCCCGCTGCTCTTCCCATCCAGCGCCTCAATTTCTGCTGTCTTTTTTTTCCGTTATGCCTTTTTTCTATCTCCTCTACTCAAGAACGGTCCAGTATTTCTGACAGAAGCTGTCATCTTGTACTGCAAATAACTGAATTCTTCCAACAGAAAACACTGCTTGTAGAAAAGTAGACCTTTTTTCCCTCTACTGCAGTCTTGTTCATGCCTTCACTACCTTGTCTTCCCAAAGGCTACATTAAACTCTTGACATTGACTCATGCTCAGTATTTTCTGAGAAGAAAAAAAAAAAATTACATTCGCTTTCTTTTCTTTCCTCCAGGGGAATCCCAGGCAAAAAATGCGGGAACATCGTATTTACAGCGGAGGAGCTCAGCAATTGCAGGGTCAGTGTTACTTATACACACACACACACATACACACACACACTCACACACACATATACTGTACACACACATTCATATGCCATGCCATTAGAAATACGAGATTTTCATGTTTCTTTTGATCATATACGTCTAGAAATCTCCGCGGACAAGGAAGTCATTTAGAGCAAACAGGTTGAGAAGCGAAAGCGCAAATTACTCTGAGACCATCTTCCTTTCCATTTTCACTTTAACAAATACATTTGTCACTGTAAGTGCACACTGTCACCGTTACCCCGTACAATCAATACTGACAGCTGCACTAACCAGCAGGAGCTTCCTTTGTCACCCAGGTATAGCTTCAAATAACTCCACTGTCTGAATCGTTTCCAAGTGACACTCCCTCTCACGTCTCTGTAAGGACATGCCATGTCTGCAGCTGTTGTGGAGAAATCCGTATACAGTCCGATCCAGAATTATTGGCACTTTGTGGGAGAAGGATATAAGGTTACTGTGTAGAGGTCGTTTTTCTGTTTCAACCTGTAATAGCTTATTTCATCCTGACCTCAGCTTTATAAGAAAAATGTTCCTTATAGGTAAACTTACACCTTTCCAGTTTGCAACAATGTATTTGACTTAAGGCGGCACCGTGGATTAGTGGTTAGCACTGTCGCCTACACCTCCAGGTTCCGGGTTCGATTCCCGCCTCGGGTCTGCGCGCATGGAGTTTGCATGTGCTTGGTGGGTTTTCTCCCACAGTTTAAAGACGACATGCACATTAGGTTAATTGCCGTTCCCAATTTGCCCAGAGTGTGTGTGTGTCCTGCAATAGATTGGCTAGGCTGTACCCCACCTTGTGCCCTAAGTATCCTGGGATAGGCTCCAGGCCCACCATGACCCTGTATACAAGATAAAGCGGTATACAGTAGGAGATGGCCGAGTGAGTGAATATTTCCAATTACTTGTGATAAAACAAGATCTCGGTATCGGTTCATATTTTTAAACAACAGGCAATCTGGACATTAAAGGGGTCCTATTAAGCAAAATTCAAAACTTTCAGATGGGTCTTTAGTGTGCATATACAAAAATACGAGAAATATGAGAATGTTGAAGAAAAAAAAAAAACATTCCATGAGTCAAATGGATTTTCCTACTAATGTGACCTCATAGAAGAAAAGCCCCTCCCCCCAGCTTTTTGCTCAGTTCCACCCCGCTCTCTCACAAGAGGAGTGAAACCGAGGGAGATAAAAAAAAAAAAAAGTTTTTCATCTAGAGCATTAAACGACATACTTTGTTGGCTGTGTTAACTCGTTACAGAAATAGTCAAATATGGGACCTTTCGTGCCTACCCCTGGTGGTCCATTTAAAATGTTCATAGAGCGGGCATGTTGCAGGAGATAATCCTGCCTATATGGATGTTGTTACAGTGGGATCTTCATTAAAATGTGGGTGACGGCTTCAGAAGGGCAGTGAAGTGGAGTATTGCTTTCAAGAACGGAGCGGGAAGACTGGGTTACATCCTCAGAAGCGCCAGATGAGGCGAAAGCGGTTATGTCAGAGACGGGACGGTAAGACTTCAGAGGACCGAGGCGGAATGAACACAGGAGGCCTCCATCTGGTTTTCCGGCTGAGACGCCGCTGAAAATTACTTCGGGGAAGCCCCGGCGCCAATTAAACTGGTTGGCTCTGGAACCGATTTGTCTTCCTCTAGTGCTCCTGGACCAGTTCCCTGTGAAACCCCAAGTGCATCTGGATCTCCCGGAACATTTCCTGCGGTGCTCGGAAGTTCCTCAAGAATTCCGTTGCATCCGTAGGGAGGTTGCGCATTCTGTCAGGATCCCGAGATAAGACAAGTGTGGAATCCTCTTTAATCACGTCAGTAAACATAAAACAAGCACGAACAGGAGCACTAATTAGGAACATAGGACTGTGAACAGGAGCTAAACAATATTGCTAGGAACACCAAGACAGCACAGCACGCACATTAGATGCACATCAAAGGCAAACTGAAAACCCGGAACGTAAACAAGACTCATGCGCAGTGTAAACAGGAACTAATTCAGAAAATGTGCATGTGCTTATTACATACCTGTGACAAAGATGTGGCTAATGGAAGCTGCAATATAGCGCCACCTACAGGCTTAAATGACAACACTTTTCTTGTCACCTTGTCTTTTTAATGAAATTGTACATGTTTTCCATCACAAATATCCATATTTCTTTTGAAAACCATGTAAATATATTTAATTCCATAAAAATGAAACAGGTTTATTTTTGTTTAGTAAGTCTATCTTACAAATCATGCTAAATAAACATGGAATAAATGTGGCTGTAAAAAGCTATGAATAAAGGTGAGTATGAATATAGACATCATTTTCAGTCATTTATTATGTTTATATTGAATTAATTAATACATTTGAAAACATGCTGTCATGTCAGTACCTAATCTGATGCCAAACTCACCAGATTACTGATAACACAAACCTGGACACCCGACAGAGCCATGGTTTTGGATTCTGTCTCGTCCAAGTGATTTGCTGATTGCTGGGATTTCTGCCTGTTTTTGACCTTGCTTTTGTCTCTCATATTCTGGATTGTTTGTCAGTGTTTTAAATAGACACCACCTGCAACTGCAACCATCATCAATGCCTGACAACTGTAATTAAATCAATAAACAGTACTTGCTGTTTTTTTCTGGAGCTTTGAAATGTGATTTTCTCCTTTTTTCTTACGTTTGTGCTGAAGAATTTAATAATAATAGAGTAATTTATTAATCACAAAGGGAAATTGTAAATTTTTTTGCATATCCCAGTTAGGGTAGCGCAGGGTCAGCCAGGTTACAGCACCCCTTGAGCAGATTAAGGTTAAGCGCCTGGCTCAAGGCCACAACAGTGGCAACTTGGCGGTGCTGGGACTCGAACCCCCAACCTTCCGATCAGAAACTCAGTAACCTACAGCCTTAACCGTTCGACCCACCCCTGCCCAAAAGGGCTGTTTCCGCTGCTGGTGTATTGCACAAAGGGGATGGAATAAAGATGGAAGTGGACTACCTTGGAATTCTTCAGCATAACCTCAAATCATCAGCTTAGCCGGTTGAAACGGACAGAATCGATTGTCGTAACAGGACGATGACCGGACTAACACATTTGAAGCTGGTTTTGGAAAGGAGTAAGCCGGGCAGTTTTAAGCTTTGGTAGCATCAAGCATATGTAAAATTTGTGGGCCGTGCTTAAAAGACTGGTCCGTGCCAGGAAACTAACAATTTGAGTTTAACCAATATAAATTATACCGGGACGAGTGGTCAAATATCCACCCAGAATTCTGCCAGAAGCTTGTTGATGTCTACATCTGTTAAAGATGAAACCTGCTAAGGGACTCACTCACTTACTCACTCAGTCATCACCTACTGTATACCTCGTTATCCTGTATCCTCCTGGAGCCTATCCCAGGAGACTTAGGGCAAGAGGTGGGGTACATCCTGGAAAGAGTGCCAATCCATCCACACACACACTAGGGGCAATTTGAGAACACCAATAAGTCTAATCTGCATGTCTTTGGACTGTGGGAGGAAACCAGAGTACACGGAGGAAACCCAACAAGAACAGGGAGAACATGCAAACTCCATCCACGCAGACACCGAGGCAGGAATTGAACCCGGACCCTGGAGGTGCGAGGCAACAGTGCTAACCACTATGCCACCATATTTGGTAAAAGCCAAAGTTATTGTAGTTAATGAAACATACTGTACAGTACAAACATAATTATACATGTACATATATCTGTACCTTTCTGATAAAGGTTCTTAATAGGGTTCACTACTGTATATTCTTGTGAACCTTCATCGGTATGAGAGTGTGAGAGTACCTTATTCCCCTGACAGCACGTCTCCACTGGGTGCCAATTAAAACCGTTACCCATTTGTTCTTTCCTCTTTGACATGACTTGCCCCTGGGATCAACACATCACTGTATGCAGGCAGAATGACAGACCATTAGTATGTATGAGGAGCTTGCTATTCTTCTCTACAATCTCCAGTCTCGGTCCAGGTCTTTTACATCCTAGTCCATGACTGAGCCGTAAGATATGTTTATTTCTAGGATAATGGTAGCTTAAAGGTTAGCACTGTTGCCTTGCACTGGGGTTTGAATCTTGCTGCTGGTGAGCGTAGTGCTGGGTTTGCTCTGGGAACTATGTTTCCTCCCACAGGCTGTGGCTGATGTTTCCAAATCGCCTGGGGTGTATGAATCTGTGCCGGTGCCCAGCATGGGGTTTGGCACCATATCTAGAGTAGAGTGATGTCTACCTTGTGCATTGAGTTCCCTCCTTCTACACAGTACGGAAAATGGATGGATGGATGGAAGAATGGATGTCTTAGGTTGTTCAGAAATGATCCTCAGTTTGCTAAGTTCAAACAAGGAGAGCTTGGTTTATTCAACATCCGTTAAAGCCAGTGCGTACAAAGTAAATGCCACCGTCAGTGAGAAGTGAATATTATTTCCCCTCACACAAAGCTTAAGATTCTGCCTTGTGTCTGGTGATTAAAGGTTAATAAAGATACAGATCTGGGAAGATTTGAATTTACACTGTTTTGCCCTTTGGCCCGAACAGAGACATGTTTCGTGTCTGAAATTGCTTCTGGGGCTAAGAGAATTATGTATCTAAAAAAGTTTAAAAACGTCTGCCTTAACTAAAAACTTTTCCCTCTCGACGTACTGTACTGTATGCCTTACACCACTTTCATTTCGTCAGTGATGACAGACGGATCTGCTGGTGCGAGTTAGGACACAGCGTGATTTACTGTCGGTTGTGGGTTTGAACAGAACATTACTGAGTGTCAAAGTCAGTTTTAGCTTGAGATGGGTCTGAAGTTCTGAAAGTCCAAAAACTGAAGCAATTATGACTTTATGACAACAGAATATTGTGAGTCAGTTTAAATGTACAAACGGCTATGACACAGGTTTGGTGCTGATTTAATTTTTTTTACATTTTATACATATAATGCAGAAAATGTGTGTGCCAGAGAAGCGACTTCTGAAGTTTATCCAACATGGTAGTGACCAATCTTGCTTCCCTAAAAAATTCAGTCGTTTTGGAGAGATGATTTTATATGCGCCCCAAAAATGCCCATTTTTCAGCATCATACTGGCTTTAAACAACGATAATAAATTTTTTTTTTATTTAGCCCCTCTTTTTTCCGAATTCTTTTTTCTCGATTTTCTCCCCTAATTTAGTCGTGTCCAATTCCTCCTAGTCACTAGGAGCTTCTACCGCCACTCAGTCGGGTGGGCCGCAGACCGACCCACATGTTTCCTCCGATCCACGTGGCGTCACCGACCATTTTTTTCGAACTGCTCACTCACGCACGTTGGGGGCGGCGTAACACACTCGGAGGAACAGCGCTATCCGCTCCCTCCGCCCGCGCGAGCTCACAGACGCCCCT
>JAQKPX010000015.1:4222427-4234647 GCA_030068255.1 Clarias angolensis | reverse complement strand
CCCCCCCCCCCCCCCCCCCCCCCCCCCCCCCCCCCCCCCCCCCCCCCCCCCCCCCCCCCCCCCCCCCCCCCCAAGCGGAAAAAAAAAAATCAAAAAAGAAATCATTCATCAATAAGTGGATTTTAATTTTAACTAGATAGAACCGTCACTCGGTCCAGATTGCGGTTTTCCATGTAGTGATGCCTGCCTGACTTATAGTATTATATCCACAAAATGTGGATATATATTTATAAAATATATTGCTATTTTCTTGCTATAATCCAGAGAGGACACGATGATGTGATTGTTTACACGCAAAAAGTTTACATATTTATAGTAAGACAGTTTAAAGGGGAAGAAAAAAAAACATCACTCTAACACAAGTTCAGAAATCTGCAATGTTTGAGTAAATGAAGATTTCATTTATTTATTAGATGTACAGATTATGAAAAATAATAATATTAATAGTCAATAATAAAAAGAAAGCCTGGAAGCCCGAGATTATTTACACTCGCTCTTTTTCATGCTGTAGTGAGAATTCACTCTGTCTGATCTCTCACACACACGTGCGCGCACACACCCTGATACACTGAGCTTAAAAAAAAAAAAAAACGAGCAGAATTAAGGAAAGAAAAAAAAAAAAAATAACCCTGACATACATACAGTACATACATTTACACACGGGGAGAGAGAGGCAGCTATAAAAGCAGAATCATATTCAAGTATCAAAATACACACTGATTACTTTACAGTCTATTGTTCACATCTTTAACAGAAAAAACAAAACACAAAACGCTCTGAATTGTTAATTACTCGCTCAAAAAAAAAAAAAAAAAAAGGTTGAGCGCTGACGTTAGCGTCATTAGCTTCAGCGCTGCCCTGGTTGTGTGCAGCACCGTACCAACACCCTCGGCGTCCAAAGTGTAAAATAACTTTAGAATTGTTTTTTTTTCTGTAAACTAAGACTAGATGTGTGACGTACCGCACAGTTCTAGATCCAGCATCGTCCATACAGACACACAGCGTTTGTTTTTTTTTTCTTTCTCCAACTTGTTTAGCGACGCCTTGCTACTTACAAGTTGTTTTAAAAAAATAGAATAAAACATCTGAATTCTACACACACACGCAGATCTTAGTGTCACTTTATATTAAAAATAATAATATTAATAATAATAATAATAAGGGAAGTAAAAGTACCGTTAACGATTAAAAAAAAAACATTAAAATGGGGAAAAGTACCGACACTAGGGGGAGTAAACTCTGCTCTGTGGGAAGTTTTTATTTTTCTCTATAAGTTCTTACACATGACAAAGTTTTCTAACGTATTTCTGATGTCATCTCATGCTGCTTCTTTTGTAACCTCTTCCTGCTCTCATGGCGGCTTCTCGGATTGTGGGCGGGGCTTGAGGAACGGGAATTCTTCGGATTAAAAGCCTCGTACCGTTTAAAGTTCACTCCGCCCACGCCCATATATAGTGTCACGACAGCAGATTCGTTTCCGGATGGGGCGGTTTGGGACACGGCCGCAGTGACTGTGTAGTGCACTCCGAGTACACTGGAATTAATATTTAATGTTGAGTTAAATCTTGTAAAGTCACATGATATCCAGGAATTAAAAAAAAAAAAAAGTGACAAGTATCCAGTGTAGCAGAAGGACATGAAGTTCACTGTGTGTGTGAGATACTGTACACTGATCTGTAATAATGCTGATGGATGGAAGGATAACGAAAAAACATGATGAATGTAGTGCCTGTTTTTTTTACACACACACATAAGAAAGACCAGTGGTAATGTGGAAGCTGAACAGAGTTGTGCTACCGCTCCTGTGTGGTTTGGCGTCATGTTCAGCTATGGGAAGACACACACACACACACACAGGTTAGATACACATACATCATTAAAATAATTATGGACGTCTATCTGCTTTGCTCACATGGAAAGGAAGCGAAGATGGAAAGCACCTTGCAAAGCGTTAAGGCAGGAAACGATTTGCTTTGTTGCCACGGTAACGTTAAAGGAGTCCCAGTACATAGGAAAGGTCTAGGTATTAACTGATTAATCAATAAAGAAATTAATAAAGCGCAGAAAGTTTGTAAAACGATCGGCTGATGTGATGACGATTGCAAACGACACCTGATCAGAAACTAAACTCATTATAAACCTAAATACACAGCGGTACCTCGATGTACGACTTTAATCCGCTCGGGAGGCGTATTGTGAAACGCATTGTGCCATAAGAAATAATGTAAATTCAGTTAATCCGTTCCAGCCACCTGAAAATATTACCAACTTCAAACACTAATCATATTTTTACATATAAAAATAACCCCCAAAATTTAGAAAAGACGTGTTAATGAAGTAAAATATGAAATAGACATTAAACCTCACTTTAGCAGCGGCTGCTTTAAAAACCAACCTGAAAGCGGCTCCCTTTTCTTCTTCCTACCGTCCTTAATGACATTCATGGGACACATGGTGCTGCGTCTTCACTAAATCTTGTATAAGTTTCAGTTCTTAAGTGCGAACATTCGTGAGACGGACGGCGTTCATATGCCGAGGTACCGCTGTAAAGAGATCCTAAAAATTGACCAAAATTAAAGCTGAAACTAGAAATATTACTGTGGATTGTTGAATAGAATTAACATTTAATGAAATCATTACTTTTTTGTTTTTCTTGTACAGTATCGTCGTCAGGAGAGTTCTCAGCGGTTTCAGAAAATCTAATTTTTAAATAATGTGACGTGAACAGGACGTGTGTGTGAGAGAGAGAACAGTAATTACACTACTAGGACATGTTGCACTAGAATGTTTAAGGTCCGAGATACTTTACAAAATACTTGGGATGCTTGTTATGAGTCTTTACACACAAATAAATGTGAGTTCTGGCTACTGCGAAACATTTTTCCATTTACTTTAATATCACTAGTAATACTAACTGTACTAATTGTGTGTGTGTGTTTTTTCTTTCTTTCAGATGCTACATGTGGCCGATCTGACAAACACTTAAGGCTTAACCTCAGGTAAAAACGATATGTATTAATAAACAACAACAACAAAAAAAAACCCAGCATAATGTAAAACTGATATGTTGAAGTGTGTTTTGCAGGTTCAGAGCCTTGCAATCGATCAACGCTACAACAATGAGAAACCCGGCTCCGTCCCAAACGCTATCGAGCGTGAACGTAAAACCTCCAGACCAGACGATGCCGGATATCATGGACTCCTGAAGCGTCTAATCCGGTAAGCTAAAAGCTTTTATTTAACGTCTCTGCTGCTTAAAAGCATCGATTATTTCATGACGCACCAATCTGAATGTTTCAGTAGTAGAGTCACAGTGCATTATGGGTTATTAAACTAATAAAACAGTCTCGGAGCCGGAGGACGGATAATGTTCGAAAAGGGACACGACCCCTTTTTTTTTTTTTTTTCCCCTTCAAATCTTCAATTTCCAGCATTTGGGACAGAGCCGTGATGTGTTTCGTCACAGTGTGTGTGGGATTAAAGATGAAACCCTTGCAGCAGAAATGTCTGAGAAACAACTCAAATCTTTTTTTTTTCTCTTTCAAAAAAATTAAAAAAAAGAAATCACGCCATCATCAGAACGTCGCAGAAGTTCGTTCCAGTTAAAACAAGAAATCCACGTCCTCGGCTGTGGTGACGACTTGTCGTTTTGATTATTATTATTTGGTTTGGCAGTCGCGTTTTCCGTGTTCGGATGCAAGAAAACGGCCGGTGGCCGACGCCCACTACTCAGACACGCGCAGCACCGAAGGGGAGAAGAGAGAGAGAGAGAGCGCCGGTCAGAGCAGGAAGACGGGGTGCAGTGAAGATTCGTATGACTGTACATAAGTGTGTGTATGTGGGCGGAGTTTCTTTTCTTTTGCAGATTACATGTACAGCACAGCAAGAGAGAGCGATTATATACGGAAAGCAGTCAGAGTGAAGGCACCCAGGAATCGGAGAAAGGGAAGCGTGTGTGTGTGTGTGTTCAGTAGATGGGGGTCTCGTACTTGGTGCTGACAGTGTGTTTGGGTTCTTTGGGCTCTACAAGCCATGAAGTGTCATCTGCCGACTCCACCTACAACAAACACACACACACACACACACACACTGCTGTTAGACATATGAGAAACAATTCCTTACTTATGAGCTCCGCCCATATTGATTGATTGGACAAACTCTTGTCCATTCAACATGTTCCTACACTGAAAACAGCATGTCATTAAATAACCCAGCTTTAAATAATGTCACACTCTGTCATTATCATCACTTTTTTTTTTGACATGATGTTAATAAGACCAGAAAACTTCTACCTCCACGGTCGTTCCTGGATTTTTATTTCTTTCTACACCGTACAACATTGCTGAAGGCGTTTATCCTAAATACACAATAATCTCCTTTGAACAGTTGAGATTGAGTTTCTTCTACTTATGCCCTAAATTACAGTGGCTGAGAAGTGCAAAACAAAACAAAATTAAAAACAAAATACCAGAAAACACGACAATTCACTTAAACCGGAAAAGGTAGGTATAGTTCGCAAATTAAATTCTTATTGCTGATCGGATGAGACATCTGTCACTCAAAACATACACTCAGTACAATCAAGTGAAAAGCACATTTAACACAACTTAGTCGACTAAGTGCTTTATAATCCTAAAATACTGAAATGAATCCTTAAATAAAAATACATCTAAATGTCCGTGTGGCTGCAGTACTTTTTATTTATATATATATATATACACACTATATTTTGAGTGACATGTCTCGTCCAATCAGTGGTAAGAATCAACAAGCCAATAAAGGTAAGTGTGGTTTTCGAATGACATTCTTACAGGAAGGACTGCAGCCACACGGACATTTAGATGTATTTTAATTTCAGATATATAATTTTACGATTATATATTACTTTGGTCAACTAAGTTGTGTTAAATGTGTTTTAAAAATTATTCTTGAGTGACTGATCATCCAAACATCGATAAGAATTTCATTCGCAAACTATTCGATTTCAGTATAATTTTAAACCTTTATAATCTTATAACATTAGTTTTCACTTAAAAACCAAACGCAGCATTTAAACAATACAAGAGTTTAACATTTAACTAAACCGCGTATATCTCTCTTATCCGCTATAATTATTATTTGTGTGAAATAATGAAAACGTGTAAATAATTTAGAGAGCGCCACCTGGAGGATGATAAAGAAAATAGCGACATTCTACCTCCTCAAAAGTCTAAAAACTTGATGGCGAGTGCACGGGGAAAGTGGCACGTGATTTTCGACTAATAACGCTCACTATGTTTTGAGACTGGTGTGTGTGAGTTGGTTTGAGACTAATTCGCTCACAAAGGCAGATCAGGGGGCTTTTAATGTTCACGATTTTTGATGATGTAACGCCATAAAAATGTTCCTGTTGCTCCACTCGGAAGCTTGTGAGCTGGTGATCAAACTGGAAACCAGACAATCCTGGTCAGGGGGTCGACCAGTTCATCTCTATTATAAATGTAAAAAAAAATATGATTTTGGAGTCAAAACTGAATCTGTAGAGTAAGAAGAGCGTGTGCTTGTTCGTGCCCCACCGTGTGCGTACTCACCCCTGGCTTTTGCGCCCCTCCGCGTGGTTTAGGCACTGGTCTGCTACTCTTGGCGTTGCTCTCTGACTCCGTCCCTGCTGCTAAACTTTGCTTCTGCTTCTGATTGGTCCTCTGAGCCTGGAGAGCGAGCTGATAGGCCACTTCAAACGCCTGGCCCAGAGTCAGGATGATCTCGTACGTCAGATTCTGCACAAAAAAAAAAAAGGCTAATTAGATTTCCCGACTAATGTGACCTCATAAGAAGATGCCTCGCCCCTGGCTTGTTAATCAGCTCTGCTGGTCTCTGGAGGGGCGTGGCTTAGCAGGAGCTTATTTACTCAGACACTGAAATGGCGCGTTTGGAAGAGGAGTAAAATGGGGAGTCAAGTAGATATGGAGAAAAAAAATAAATAAATGCACTTGTCTCTCACCACATCCACCGTGCTGAAGACGTGACAGTAATGGTGGTCAGTCTGCAGGTCTTTGGTGATGTAGGCGAACGTACACAAATCGTCTGGATCCTGAGCCGCACAGGAGATGTTCCTGATCTCGTGTTCCGCTATGATGTTCTATACACACACACACACAGTCATTACATTCACACCCAGGCTCGGTCGGCTCTCCTGACTGAGACACGATATTAAAAGCGAAGGAAAGAGAGAGAGACCTTATTAGAAGCGTCGATGAACTTGACTCCTTTATATGTGATGGACAGGACAATGGTGGGAACCTTCCTCATCTGCTCTGTAGACCTCTGCACAGAGACAAACACGAGGACACGAAATGGTCAAGACAAATTCTGTAGATTCATGACAAATTAAAGACACGCCCCTCTGGCCCACTCAAAGACAAGAGTCTTTCATTCTGACACTTAGAGGAAGAGTGGACACTCTTACCCTCATCTTAGCGCAGGCGTCCTGTGTGGACTCTGTTCCTCTCAGTTCCTTAATGAGCATGGAACCCAAATACTACACACACACACAGAGAGAGAGAGTGATCAATTAGAGAGAGCTAACACACGTCCCAGGTACCTTTATGACTCGTCCTCAGCGTGAAAAACAACATGGCACAAATATATACTCGCTAAAATATATACTCGCTGCCGAACGTGCACTGAGCAGCTTTATTTCACTCATAAATTCACTTCCACATTCCAAATATTTGTGGTCAAATAATTTTTCAACGCTGGACACAAAGAGCAAAAAAAAAAAAAAAAAGCCGGAAGCGCTTCGTGTGGATTTATGCCACGAGGTCATTTTCTCAGGGAAAGATTCTTACAATCAGATAAGAATAATTATGTGAAAATATTTCGCGTTTTTTTTTTGTTTGTTTGTTCATTCAAGTCAGTTGGACACAGACAATAATCAGTCTTTTTTTTTTTTTTTTACATTAACTTAATAATAAAAAAAACTTTTTTTGGGCATTAAACTTTTTGGAAAGAACTTTGTGTACATTTTTTTTTTCCTGTGTTGCTATAATATAGTTTCGTTTTACAAAAACACTTGCAAAGGGGGGAAAAAACTAATTGGCATTATCTATCTTGGTGTCTGCATGTCCATTTTTTTATATCCATCTATCTGTCTACCTGTCCATCTGGTCGCCTGTTTGTCTTTCTGTTCTACGCATGTTTTATGTTTCTGTGTCAAGTCTTGTGCATTGCGAGTGTTTATACCAGTTGTGCTGCAATTACACCACTGAACCACTAGTTGGCAGTGTGGTTTCTGGTGAAGAGAGAGATCCTGACTGGCTGAACTTCACTAACATGTTTTTTTTTTTTTACATTTCACTGCATTTGGCAGGAGCTCTCACCCACAGAGACCTACTGTACATTTCATCTGTTTAGGTGAAAAGCCGGGACTTTGTTTTTTTTATATGCTTCGTATTTACTGACATAAAACTTTGAACATCAAACGCTTTTAAAGATCTCAAGGATGATACACACAGAGCCCGAAGAACGTCCACATAGATCTCAGTCCAAGTTCAAAATAAACCTTTTGAGAAAGAGAGAGAAAGAAACTGACATGAAGATTTTAATAATCCATGAACACAATTTATTAGACCGAGAGAAAGAACTAAGGAATTAGTTGAATTGACCATCTTCATCCCAGTGTCTCTCTCTCTCTCTCTAATGTAAAATTCTTTAATAAAAGTTTATTTTGAACTTGATGCAAGCGTAGACTTGACACTAAAGCATAAATCAGCCCTGAACACACCCTATGTGTGACTCATCAAGAGTGAAATAGCAGATTAGGGACTGATTTTGATAGTGTGTGTGTGTGTGTGTGTGACCTACATTGGCCTCGTAACCGCAGGACTCGAATATAAGTTTCTCTGGTTTGTGATGCCAGTTCTGCACAGGAGCACACGGAGCTGCCTGACTCGGGGGGCGAAGGGTCAACCTCGACTCTGCACGCTGATCCTCGTACCGCTCCTGAAACACACACACACACAAACACACACACACACACACACACGTCTACAGTTTGCACATTGTTCTGCTCATGTCTGGACATTGCTTTTTTTTTTTTCATTTTATTATTTGTACATAGTGTAAATTTTACAGCTAAAAAGTTTCTAGATTTTTCTGTGTCGAGTCTTCTGCACTGCGAGCGTTTATAACATCGCAGAACCACTAGTTGGCAGTGCGGTTTCCGGTGAAGAGAAACGCTGACTTGGCTGAACTTCACTAACATGTTTTTACATTGTGTAAATTTTGCAGCTAAAGGTTTTCTATATTTTCTACATTTGTATTATTTTTATCATTATATTATTTCATATTTTAAATTCTTTATTTGAATATTTTCGTTTTTATACTCTATTTTACTTTTTTTTTTATTATTATATTCTTTATGTGAATACCCTAATTTTCTTTTTTAATTTTTTAGGTCATGGGAGGTCGTACAAGCATTTCACTGCGTATCAGACTGTTTATGTGGCAAAAATGTGAATTTAAATTTGTACACAGAGAAAGTCGAGTCCAAGATGGATGTGTGTGTGCTTCATTCAAGTTTTATTTTTACACTCCTTTAAAAAACAAGATTCTGTTCTTCCAGTTTAAGCAGTAGTTAATCACGGATATGTGTGGAAGAATACTGGAAGGAAAACTTTAGACAGTTTTATTTATTTATTCATTTTTATTTATTATTTGGGCTTCAACTGTTTAAATAAAACAAACTGAGAAAATGTGTGTGTTTTAAGTGATAACTGATTAATCCATTTTTGTTGGTTAACTTCTGGTTAAAAAGGTGTCAATCTTCAACCATAAAATTAGCTTTATTTTTTGGTTTTTAAAAACAACAACAAAAAAAACAAAAGATGCAGAATATTCAGGAACTAACATTTGTGAGCTATGATTATCATCATAATGAACAAAAGGGGGGGGAGGGGGGTTAATGATTAGTCAGTTAACTGCCGTTAAGAATCTGTTCAATTCTTAACGGCAGTTAATTGTTATGCAAAACACTGTTGGAAAAATGTATTAACCAACAATGTTTTGCATAATGTTTCTCTGTAGTTCAAATATCTATTATCTTGTATACCATATATATGTGTTTCAGGCGATGCGCGTATTGTTAGCAGTCACGTTTTTGGACAGAAGGAGAGAGAGAACCGTAGTATTTTTGGCAGCCTTACTGTCTCATAATAATAATAATAATATTATTATTATTATTTACTGTTTGGGCTTCATTTATTGGCTTAAAAAATTAAGCTAATAAATAATAGCTTCAATCATTTAAACTGGTTTAAATAAAACAAAGAAAAAAGATTAGCTTTATAGTTAAAAATGAATCCATTTTTGATGGTTAACTTTTGGTTAAGAAAAGTGTGGAAAATTTTCAACCCTAGAATTAGCTTTAATTACTAATTTTACCTTTTTTTTTAAAAAAACCTATAAAGTTTGTCACTTTCCGCCGAATATTGAAGAACTAACGTGTGTGAGCTGTGATTATCCACAAGTCCTGTCTTGTGTGTTTGTGTGTGTGTACCTGTGCTCTGAATTTGATTGATAGGTCGTAGTCTGACTCCACCCCCTTTATTCTCCCAGAATCCCCGGCTGGATCCATCAAGCGATGTGCGTACGAGTCTGCGTGACACGGACTAGACGATGACGTCTGAGGCGTGGGATCAGGATACTGACGTCCACGAAGCGAAGCAAAAAACAAAGTAAACAATCAGACATTTGTAGAAGAAAGGGGTGTTAAATATATAGACGTTCTCTCTGTGTGTGTGTGTGTGTGTGTGTGTGTGTGTATCTCACTCTGATCTGAGAGAGTCGGGGTGGTTTCACTGGTGGCTCGTCGTACATCCGCTCAGTTAATGATGCAATAATCCGCTTTCTGTGTCCCAACAGGGTGACCTTCAGCACCTACACACACACACAAAATAATACTGACTCGAGTCTTCAACAGACATATGCAGGATGGGTGCCATTGGTCAGGTGTGCACATACTTTTGGCAATTTTCCACTCAAGAAAAGTTACAATCAGGTCCAGGAAATAAATGTAGATTTTTTTTTTTTTATCATTATTAAACACACATCAGGGATAGAGCTTGAATTGAAAAGGGGGGGGGAGGAGAAAGAAAGAACTAGCTCTGTTACGCCACTAGGGGGCAGAAATACCTCATGAAATATTTACTGAAACCTCAGTAATCGGAAAATCATCTAAAATTCTGATCGAAGGGTATCAGATTAAGGTTTTGACCTCAAACCCAGATATCTTCACTGTATAGTGTGTGTGTGTAGTTTACTCACGTTGACTATCTCGAGCTCCCACAGGTTCCTCACCGCCTCGATGGTGTTGTATCCACTTTGCAGGAAGCTGTGCAGGTATTCGCTCAGACCCAATGAGTCCAACCAGGAGGACAAGGACACGCTGCAGTCACAGCTTCTAACCTACACACACACACATCGTCGTATAAGAAACACCAAGAGCATGTCCAGTTCCATTCGTTAACATTAACAGCCTTAACACAGCAGCGAACACTAATTAATTAACACTAATTAATACAAACACTAATGTTCATATTCTTGCCCTGAGATGGACCAGTGTCCAATACAGTGTGTCCTTCCGTCTCTGTTTCTGTATCTACTACGAGTATTTTGTTCGAGCGAGTGTTGAATTTAAAGCGGTGTTTAATTAGAGGTGGCTCTGTAGACTTGTGAGAAGATAATAATCGTGTGTGTGTGTGTGTGTGTGTGTGTGTGTGTGTGATACCTTTGGCAGTGTGCGAGCAGCGTTCAGCAGCTTCCTCCTGTGAGTCGCGTCTGCGATGCCGATCTCCTTCAGATCTTGCTCCTCCATCACATTACTTCCCTACACACACACACACACACACACAATTAGAATTCCCTGTTTAGTTTTTCATGACTCATTTGTTTACGAGTCTATTTTAATCCGGATTCCCGCTGAAATCTTCGACACTAATTAAAACACAGATGAACCAGCAGGCGGCTCTGATTAGGAGCTCGGAAAAAGAAAACAAAGTGTTTCTGGAAAGGGCGGCTTTTCCTCCTTTAGAGGCTCTAACTCGGGCTACATTAGATATTCTCTGATTCTCTTCCCTAATTTAATGAAGCCCGACTCCCACACGTCTTGCTCCTACGCCATCGACAGATAATAATCGGGAAGGGAAGGGCGTAGGCCAACACGTTCTTCCTTCGACGATTCTTTTCATAATGCTGACCCGGGATCATTAGGGAGAGGTCCAGTCAACAATTTTATTTCTCCCCCCTATCTTTATGTGACGCTTCGCGAGGGGAAAGAGAAAAAAAAAAAAGAGGTCAGAGCCGAGAATAACGTTCAACACAAAACCTTTATCAGCCTCTTTCAGCGTCACGAAATTATAATACAAAACAAAGTAAAACTAAAGAAAAGGGTGAAGGAATAGAGCATTTCGAGCGCAACTCTTAAACGGGCAGCGTACATACATAATGTGGTATACAATATAGTAGTGGCCGTTACAATGACCAGTGGGGTTTGATGATAAGAATTTTCTTTTGTCTCCATCATTCTTGTGAATTTAACTCGTATGTTCTCGAAGCCCATCAATCAATCAGTGCAGTGGCCTCTGGATACAATTTTTTTCCTTCCCCGTTGCATTATTGTTTATAATTTTTCATTTTCCTTCATTTATTTTTTACATTTGATTTCAAATGTAGCGAAGTACAATACGTCAAACAAAACATACTTAAGTAAAAGTAAAATTACAGATTTTAAAAACTACTTAAAAAAGTAGAAGTACACAAGGAAAAAAAAAAAAACTACTCAATCACAGTAACGCGAGTAAAATGTAATTGGTTACTTTCCACCTCTGCCCTTTGTATAGAACACAAACAACAATCTTAAATCACTATTTAGTGAATCTTCATTTGCACGCTGCTGGACTATAAATGAACGTGACAAGTTCGGGTATTTTACTCGCCTTCAGCTCGGACCACACCAGGTTCGATTGCTTCCCGAGCTTTCACATTAGCAGTGTTCCTCCGTATCCGAGTGCACTCGGTATTCACACTCTGACACAGCAGATGGCACCTAGTCGTTTTCACAATGAGGAACAGAGTCGACCTTCACACTCAACACCGAGAATGACCTTTATATCTTTATCCGCTATGGCCGAGCAGTCCAGCAGACGGGATCAGTTCAGCACCGTGGGTTCGATACCACACAAAC
>JAQKPX010000015.1:4142077-4152267 GCA_030068255.1 Clarias angolensis | reverse complement strand
CTCAGGTCTGATCGCTTTTAACAAGCTCATTCTCATGTTATGTTGTGACTAACACTTAATTAATTATCTTGCCTGGCCAATTAAGTGGCTTCTTAAGTCACGGCCATGCATTATTAAGCAGGGATGTCACAAGCAGGGTTTTGTAGAAATATGACTCGGGATCACACTGTCATTTATTATTATGTTGATGATGAACTGTTACAAGAAAGCACCCGTTTGTTTGTGAAGGCTGTACAGACACGACATTTTCTTTATGAGCCCGTAGAGCCGATAGCGATTTCGGACAAAGCCGCCGAGCTAATCCCTGGACAGAGTGTCTTTCTGTCCAGAAGCTCTACAGGAATCAAGCGCGTGTTGCTGCGTTCATTCGGGACGAGGCCACAGAGTCGGCATATCTGCACCGTCAGCTATAAGAGTAAAACGAGCAAGAAACCGATCTTAAACACGACCCTTAAAGGGAAGTCAAAAGTTCATGACCTTCGTACACAATAATACAACTCCTACAAATAATAATAAAAATAATAACAATAAAAATCCTATGCAAACTACAAGAGACGGGGCCGTGTCTCGATCTAACACAACAATAAAACCCATGACACTGAATAACACACTGATATTACACAGTATTGCACTTGTGTGAAATATCAAGTATGATCATGCATAAAAATGTTTACATGAAAATAAAAAAAGACCAAAAAAATAAAACAAAACTCACGTTAGGTTTTTTCTCTCTCTCTTAACGTGTACAGTATTTACATTAGCAACCACACACACACACACACACACACACTTGTGGAAGACCATTTACATTCTTAAATGCTTACAAAGATGCTACACTCATCACACTACAGTGTACTGTACAGTTGTACACCCTGTATAGTTGTGATGGTCTACATTGAGAAATAAAATACTTCTAATATTAATGTCATTATTTTAGGTCGAGTTTAATGTACACTGTCAGTCAAAGTTTTTTTTTTTTTTTTAAATCACTCTTAAATTGTAACAGTGCATTTGTTCAGTGAGCCGAAGGTCCCGGGTTCAAACCATAGCACCGCCCTTGAGCGAGGCCCCTTGACCCTCATCTGCTGATGTAATGAGTAATTAACTTAATAAGATAAACGGAAGTCGCTCTAGTTAAGGGCACCTGTCGAATGCTAATGTATAAATCTTATATTAGGGTTAGTTTCAAGCCTGAGTCTGTACGACTTGAGTCCGAGACACTTTCTGTCCAGACTTGGACTGATTTTGTTGTTTTTGTATTCTGACCAAACACTGGTCTTTCTAAACATAATATAATCCTAGTCTTGACTTTGATCTTATAAAAGTAACCTTTGTTCTGTTCTAACCTTTGTTCAAAATTCTGATGTGAAATAATTTTATGCTCTCGTGTGTTTGTACGTAAACTAAAACGTTGTACTTTTATTCAGGATGTAGCTTTTTAGCTAAATGCTAAACATTTTCAGTCTGGCCGACGAAGTGTGACGTGAGATGTTACCTAAAAATAAGCTTACACAAGAAGATTCCAAGGAACTTCTGAAATTATTTCGAATTCCTGATTAAAAATCTCGGGGTCACTAAAGGTCACCTTGTATATTCTTTCGTAAAAAGATTTTCAAAAATCTATTTGAGTCATTAAACGGATTTATACTTAAATAAATAAATAAATAAATAAATAAATAAATAAATAATTAAATATTCAATACGTAGTGTTTGTTTTAACATGATATTTCTTAATATGATGTGATGTTTAGTGTAACATCTTACACACAAATGTAAGACTGATGATAAACTGATTTACGGAAGAAAAAAAAAAGTTGTTGAATGAGATTAAATGTTGATATGGTGACGTTTTAGTTTACGGAAATGTTTATGGAAGGAGTCGCCATTTGTTCTGTTGCGCCTTTGTTCAGAATTTTGATGTGAAATCATTTCTTCCTAAAAAAAAAAAAAAAAACAGAAGAGTCGAACAAAAACCTGACATCGAAAAATTACCTGAAGCTTCTTGTTCTTGCTGTATTCACTCGGACCTTGACTTTTTATTGTCATTATAAAAAGTTGTCTCCGACTCGATAATGGTTAAAGGATATGACCTGTAACACAAACTTGTTGTGTGCTGAAGCTAAAACTCTTTAGCCTCCTGAGACCCGAATGTCCTCATTAAGACAAATAGGGCAGTTCTGGCTCAATCGGTTAAGGATGTGGATTACTGGGTCACTGATCGGAAGGTCACGGGGTTCGAGCCCCAGCACCGCCAAGTCGCCACTGTTTCGCCCTCCTCCAGGTGGCGCTGTATCCTGGCTGACCCTGCGCTCTGACTGACTGGGAAATGCGGAAAAAAAAAATCCTTTCATTGTGCTGTACTAATAATTAAATGTTAATATGAAGAAATGACATTTTCGCCCAACTACAATATCCTTGTACCATCATCATATGAAGATTATTAGGTGTAAATCTGTCGCAAAACTACTTCTGGTTTGAAGACATTGATTAAAATTCATAGTTACTTCACCAGGCGCTAATAAAGAGAAACGGTGAGGAGAAATTACAACGTACAGTACAGAGCAGGAGAGTCCGTGGGTCTCAGGAGGATAAATGATCCAGATCGGCCGTTTCAAGTGACGTATAGATGTCTTAAAAATAAATAAATAAATAAAATGTATATTAAAAAAAAGAAAGAAAAAAAAATTTTGCAGTACATCACTGGATAGATTCCCTCCTCATCTCAATTGCACCAGTTTCTTTAAATCTACCCAAAACTGTTAATGCATGATGTTTAAAAACATTTAACTGACAGTGTACTATATGTGGAAAATTTTTCCGTCTAGTCTATTTCACCATGTTTTAGAGCAGAGCTGTCAAACAGACATCATCTTGCTCATGTCTGTTATTCCACTAGGAGGCAAAATAGAGAGGGGGGGGGAAAGAAAAGTCAGGGCTATAAACTCGGATACTGACAAAAAAAGGGGGGAGGGGAAGGGGGTAAATACTTTCGCACTCTCAGCTTTCTCTTATTTTGTAAAATGAATAAAAAAAAATCCTGCCTCTTTAATTATAATGACACTTATATTTTTCAACATTTGTGTTAGTTTTTATTTTATTTTTTTTTCCATGTGTATGTTAGCTAAATTAACATTTTCAGACATTTGGACGAAGTGCGACGCATTTAGATGTTACCTAAAACGATCTTGCGCTCCCGTGACCCTGTTAGCTAATTACGTTTAGCCTGACTGCAATACGATGGAATTCCCATCGCTAAAATACCCACAAAGATTCTGAAATGGTGTCGAATTCCTGATTAAAGTTTTTGAAAAATTTAACATTTAACGGATTTACACTTACATTAATAAATAAATAAATAAACAAACACTACGTATTGGATATACTGCATACAAAAGTGTTAGTGATTGTTTTAACATATGTTAACTGATTTTTTTTTTTTTTTTAAGTTGTTGAATGAAATTAAACGTTGATTATGGTGACGTTTTTGTTTACAGATATGTTTATGGAACATGTACGGATAGAGTCTCCAGCGTCAGCGCTTCGTAACAGTCCGGAAACGACTGGGTCCGGTTTATTAGTAACGTCATGCGGTGATTTTTAGCGTATTAACTTTACGCGTGTTTTTATAGATACTATAACAAATTATGTCAGGAACTAAGTCGCGTGATGATCGTTGTTGTATAAGGGGAATAAAACGCTTAACTAACAATCCGCTTCAGGGCGACGACAGCATCGCGCCACCTGGTCGTGTGATGCTGAAACACTGAACTTTGGGAATATAAAATGTCGTTGCTAGTTTTTCTAGTCTTTTAGACGTAAAACATAATGTAAACGTATTTATAGTACACTACACCATCTGCTCGAACCTTCCACCCTGTACCTCTAGAACTACACAACGAACCACTGAACGTGAAACACGGGACTCTGTACCAAGAGAACTTTAACACCTAACACCATTAGCATGCAAAAAAAAAAAAAAAAAAAAATCACATTTTCAGGTTTGTGCAAATCATGTGAAAGAAGTAGAAAAAAAAATAAACACTTAGAGCTAGTCTCTCACACACTTCCAGTACCGAAAAACTAAAAAGAAAGCAAGTATGTTCTGATAATCGATTAGTGATTAATCACACACTAGAACTTCTGTGGTTTTTGTATCTAACAATTATGGTTGTGTTCTAATCAACACTTGTACACTTGCAGTTGAGGATATTAGCAAAGGAGGATGTGTGCGTGTGTGTATGTGTAAAAATTCCAAGTGTTACGTGTCGATGAACAGTGATAAAAGTGTGAGGAATAAATTGGCACATATGATGGGTGTACATTGTTGGTTTGAGGGTGTGTGTATATTACTAAAGTCCCCAAAACTCACATCTCACACATAACTACCTTAACACACACACATACACACACACACACACACACTGCAGCTGAAATAAAACTGAGGACCAGTGTGGTGTCAACACTTTTTTCATGGACTCTCTCTCTCTCATACACACACACACACACACACACACACACACACAAACCAGTATTAAAAAAAAGAAAAGAAAAAAAGCTATAACACTGTAACGGTCACGAAGTAACAGGAAGTTCATGGCACCTGGTTGACATTAGAGCACTCTGACGATACAGTAAGTAAACACTCCACACCCACAGATTTTGTTCTTGCGTTTGAACCATGACCCCTGACCTTGCTCCCCCCGGTGATGGTGTGAGGTCACAGCGCGAAGTACGGGTCGTATTTGCGGATTTCCTGTAAGAGACGTTCTCGGTCGGAGACGGCGGCGGAGAGGGCGGAGTGAACGTCCGAGAGCTCGGAGTGTAGGGCCTGGATCTGAAAGCACACACGCAAAAAACACACACACAAGAAATTCAATATTAAACTAGGAAACTGTTACAGCTGTGAATGTAAAGATAGAAGAGTCATTTAACCAAACAGATAAACGATTATTTTAGTCTAACAGGACCAAGAGTCACTTCCCTAAACGTATACGAGTCAAACACTATCCGCATTCTGAATTTATTTTAGTACATAATTTTTCGTGTTTTTCAATACTCTTCGTCCAACAAGCTTTAATATCCCTTCATTAAAATAATGTTTTGGGCTGATCTGCGAGCCACGAATGCACCGCTGTCTTCACTTCTTCATCAGAAGTGAATCTTCATCCTTATAGAACTGCTTTCAGGGGACCAAAGAGGTGAACGTCTGATGGAGCGTGATCAGGACTATAGGGACGTATCACGACGCCCTCGGATATCAGTCCCCTGTGTTTTTAGTCTTCGGCTCTTCGATAAGTGTCTCGCTGTAACGAGCGCTGTTGATTGTCGAACCTTTTTTCCTGATGATGTTCCAATACTTCTGGCCCTTGAGAATCCCGGAAAACTGTAAGCATTGATGAATTTTCCAGCTGATGGTTGACTTTTTTTTTTTGTTTTACTTTTTCTCGGTCGGCGATTGAGGACGTTTCCCCATTCCGTACTCTGCTGTTTTACTCTCAGACTCGTAGTGATGAATCCGTATCTCGTCACCTGTAATGATTCCCTTTAGGGAACTTTCACCTCCATTAGAGTATACTGTACGTGTTATAATCGGTTACAAATGAACTGATGTGCAGGTATGAACGTGTTACATCAGAGACCGGGGGGGAGACAGCAGCCTTTGAACAGAAGGCGGCTGATGAGACGGAACAGAGGTTTTAATAGAACCAGAGTGCGGATAATTTTCGACTCACCCTGGTACAATAATCGTTTGCGCTAACAGGAACGAGAGTCGTTAAGAGTCGTTTATCTGAATGGTTTCAAAAGTCTTTAGTCGAACTGTTTGTGTGTGTCTGTTGGTTTTTGTGGTTTACGAGGACTTTTGACCTGAATACGCACTAGGTGTGTGTGTGTGTGTGTGTGTGTGTGTGTGTGTGTGTGTGTGTGTGTGTGTGTGAGAGAGAGACGTCTACCGTGTCATCTCGTCCAGGTTCACAGCAGGCTTTGCTTCCTGATTGGCTGGCAGTGGCTGAGAGAGAAAATAAGATAGATATGAACAGAGCTCTCTCTTTGACACACACACACGCACGCGCGCACGCACACGCACACGCACACACAGAGAGAGAGAACCCACGTCTGACTGTAAGCATGGTGTCGTCCAGACGTTCCAGAACTATACCGTCTAGAAGAAAGGAGACGGGAACAGGCTGGGGGGAGGTGGGATAAACACGGGGAGCATCATCCTGAAAAAACACACACACACACACACACACACACACACACACACACACACACACACACAGTTAGTGTTGAGAAGTCCTTCATTCTTCTCTCTCCTGTTTCTGTACATGTTAGTCAGGTAACTAGTTAAAACAACTAGTACGCTGCTTCTCACCGTCCTTGTTTCCATGTTGCCTAGCAACAGTATTATAATCTCCAATAGCTCCGCCCACTCACCTTGAGTGTGACGCGCGTGTTGTGTACGGTGATCCTGATTGGCTGGGTGTCTGCGATGAGCTCGTCCTCCATGAACGGCCCGAGTGTGTTTATGGTCGAGGTGAGCAGCTCGGCCTCGCACCCGCGCACACACACCTCTATGAACCCCGCGCTCTCCGCCGTGCAGCAGTGACGCCCCGCCCCTGGCCCCGCCTCCGCCCTCAGACACACTGCTGGTGGGCGGGACACAGGGGACACGGGCGGAGATGGAGCGCCTGCGGCGAGGAGAGGAGAGACTGCGCTAAGTCTAGGTTAGAGTAGTGTATCGCAGACGAGTGTGTGTGTGTGTGTGTGTGTGTGTGTGTGTTTGTGTGCGTGTGTGCGTGTGTGTGTCACCTTGTATGAGCCCCTGCAGCTCCAGCACTCGCTGGTTTCCCAGCTGCTTAGGCGTAACGGACTGAACCTCCATCGCGACGACTGCGTCCTGCTCGTGGAACTCCATCAGAGAACGAACTGCACGCACAGACAGCAACACCACACACACCTGAGACAGACAGAGAGACAGACAGAGAGAGAGACAGAGAGACAGATGGTTTATAAAACATCAAAAGGTAGTAAAAGTTTTGCTTCAACACACAAACTTCTCTTACAGCTAGATGTACATATATGTGTGTGTGTGTGTGTGTGTCTCACCATTTCTTGAGACATGTCCTCAGTGCTGTGAGACAGAGAGCTGCTCAGATCAGCCGATGAGTGGATGGGAGTGCCGTTGGGACGAGTGGACTCTGTGAGTGAGACAGACAGAGAGCAAAAAAAAAAAGAAAAGACAGACAGAAAAACAAAATGAGAGACAGAGCAATAGAGAGAGAGACAGAAAGGTATGTTATGAAAGAGAGAGAGAAAGAGACAAAGGTAAATACATACAGAGACAGAAAGACAGAGAGAGAGAGAGAGGCAGGGAAAGAGAACGAAAGAAAAAGTGAAGGGACCAGAGAACCAGACAGCAGGACAAAGAGACAGACGAGACAGATATGAAGAGAGAATCATGTAGAGAGAAAGTGTCAGAGACACAGGCAGACAGAAAGACAGACACAAAAAAGAAAAGAAAAGAGGGACAGACATATGCAGAGAGCGAAAGAGACACATGTAGATGAAGACAGACAGACAAACATGGCAAGAGAGAGAAAGAGAGACAAAAATAGACAAAGTGAGGCAAAAAAGACAGATAGGTAGAGAGAGACAAAGTGACAAACAAACAGGACAACATGCAGAGAAAAAGAGAGACAGACATGCAGAGAGAGAGACAGACATGAACAGAGAAAGACAGACTGACAAAAAGAGACAAATATGCAGACAGACAGACATACAGAGAGAAAGAAAGAGAGACAGACAGACACAGAAAGAGACAGAAAGCCAAAAAAACAAGAGAGATAAAGAGACACATGCAGACAGAGACACAGAAGAAAAAAAAAGACAGAGAGAGAGAGAGAGAGAGAGAGAGAGAGAGAGAGAGAGAGAGAGAGAGACAGACGTGTGTTTGTGGTTAAAGACTCGACATGGTGATGACGTCATACCCGAGTCGGTGAGGATGACGAAGTTTTCGCTGGTGTCGCTGTCCAGTGAGAGACCGTCGTCAGCCGCGCTGGTGTCCATGACCACGCTGTCACAGGAATTCTGGGAAAGCGAGTGTTTGAGGGGTGGCAGACGCAAACTGGAGTCGTCTGGTTCTCTGCACATACACACAGATAGTTAACACACAATCCATACACACAAACCTCACAAATGTCCCCCTGTATATTTCATAAATAGCAATAAATATAATCACACAGTTTTTATTTTATTGTTTTTTTTAATATAAACTCTTACCTGCTCTGAGTGCTGAATATTTTGCTCATGGCGGAGCCGCGGCTCAGGATGCTGAAAGCGTCTTTAGTGATGGACAGCGCCCCCTTGGTGAGGTCCAGGGACGCATTGAGGGCGTCTTTAGTCACGTCTTTGGTCACGCTGAGCGCGTTGGACAGCTCCCCCTCCAGGCTGACCGTAGAAGCGTTCGGATTCTGCACGGTGGCCGGAGACGGCGGTGGTGAAGCGACGCTGCCCTGGGATTCGCCTCCCTGGCCGGTCCTTTTATCCAATCCCTCTTCGACGGCTTCACACGCCTCCTCAACAGGCCCCTCCCCTTCGCCATCACGCTCCTCCTCCTCCTGCTGCTCCGACGATTTTTCCGCGCTTCCCATTATCCCGCTGTCCGGCCGTGACGGCGAGAGATCGGAGCCAGTCAGGCTCTGCGAGTCCGTGTCCTCGGGCGCTTCGTCGTCTTCTGGTTTCCCGACGACGGGTGGGAGGAGCAGACCGAGCTCCAGCGCCTCGATGAGGAGGGACATGCAGACGGTGGGAGGAGACACGGTTCTGGTCTTCGCGCCCGGAATGCGATTGAGGTCGGAGCCCAACCTGGCGAGATAATCTTTCATCCGGAGCAGAGCGACGTACTGGTAATGACTGAGCCACATTCGGATCGGGGTGATGGACTGAACCAGGAGGTGGACGGACGCGGATGGAGCGTCGTGACCGGGCGGATTCTCGGCACCGTTTTCTGCCCTCGTTAAAACCTGACTTAACGACTTCGTTAAGGCTTGCGGGCGGCACATCCACACACATGCGGCGAACGGCTCCATGAATGGCGGTGCTTTGCCTCCTCGCCGCGCGCCTTCAAAACACCCCGCGGCCCGGGACAGGCTGATGCTCCACACGTCCCTTGAGGAAGAAGAACGTGAGAGCGAAAACGAAGAATCTGACTTTAAGAAGGCTGGAGGAAGAGGGTGCAGGGTGTTCTGGTCGCGGGGAAAAGGGGGGACTGGGGAGGGACGGAAAAACGGATGCGCGGAGAACGAAGAGAACGTGGATTCCAGGTCGGACAGGGACGAGTGAGGAGAGTGATGGGTGTTGCTTATGAACGCCTGAGACAGGGTGAAACCCAGAGCGTGTGGACGATCGGGGTGATCCAAGATGGACGAGTCGAGAGGAACGATCAGCTATGGAGAAAAAGGAAAAAAAAAAAAAAAAAAACACAACCATCAGTGAGACAGAAAAATAAAGAAAAGTGTTAACTGATATTTTGAAGCGGCTTGAGGGTCATGACCTTACCTTGAGCTGCGTAGCGTCCACACGAACGTCCACGTGTTCCTCGCTCTTGCTGCTGTCCTGCAGGTGGTAGGAGGCCTTGACCTGCTCCAGAGTCGTCAGCAAGCCGTGGCAAAACACATACATCCACAACACACTCGCAGCGTCCACACACAGCTGCAGACCGTTCAGCTGACCGTACAGATTGGAGCAGGGCACTGCAGAGAGACAGCGATAGAGACAGCAATAGAGAGAGAGAGAGAGAGAGCGATAGAGAGAGAGACAGCGATAGAGAGAAAGAGAGAGAGAGAGAGAGAGAGAGACATCGATAGAGAGAGAGAGACAGTGAGAGAGACAGCGATAGAGTGAGAGAGACAGCGAGAGAGACAGTGAGAGAGACAGCGATAGAGTGAGAGACAGAGACAGTGATGGAGAGAGACATCGATAGAGAGAGAGAGAGAGAGAGAGAGACATCGATAGAGAGAGAGACATCGATAGAGAGAGAGAGAGAGAGAGAGACAGACATCAATAGAGAGAGAGAGAGAGACAGTGATGGAGAGAGAGAGAGAGACAGTGATGGAGAGAGAGAGAGAGACAGTGATGGAGAGAGAGAGAGAGAGACAGTGATGGAGAGAGAGAGAGAGAGACAGTGATGG